>WOVY01000842.1:0-227362 GCA_013436015.1 Rhipicephalus annulatus
CTGGGGCAGAAGATGACAAAGGTGAATATGTAAAAGAGCGAGACGTACCAGACGCACGGCGAGACGTAAGTTAAATAAAATAGAAGACACCCGAGACATTAATTGATAAATAACACAGAGATTTTAACAATCAATTAGTGGTTAACGCGACAACCACGCCATCTCCAATGGGAAAACGATGAGTGTATTTTGAGGACAGAAGATTTTGACCCAGAGGAGAGCAGGGGAGTTCGAAGAGGACGTTGGCACAGAAAGGGTCATCACCGGATCGGGCGCGGAAGATGAGGCGCCAGGCGGCGGACCCGTGCCTTCAAAACTTCGACCGACCGGGGCCGCCTGCCATCGCGTTACTACTCAAGGGGACCATCGCCATTCGGTCCTCAACTCCTGGCCAGGACCTGCGGACTTCGGTGTTGACAGGCCAGCTAAAACTGTTGAGCTAGAGCCCGAGCTGTGCGCCCAGCTACCTGGCTTGGTTAACCCTGGTTTCTCGTCGCGTCACCAGCAGCCAGCGATCCTGGTCACCGGTCATCGTTCGCTCGTCGTCACAAGCCAAAGTTCCTTTGTCGCAATCACTGACTGCCTCAACAACTCAAAAGTCAAGCACCTCAGTTCGGCGAGATTGAACGCTATCTTTTACTGATCCGCCGTTCACCACCTCATTTGGTCAGTGTAGTTTAGCTGTATTAACTAAATTGTTTTTTAATTAAGAAGATTTTACGACGTCCGGTATACTTTTATTGTGTGCGGTGGTTTTATGGGAATTTTGGTGCTCTTACTTTTCTAATAAATAATATAGGTGGGTTCTGTTGTTATAAACGACTTTGTCCTTTATGAAGACTCTCAGAGGTTCAAACCTAGGAAGCTTTTACTGAAACATTAGAGAAAAACCTTGCATTACAAATTGGCGTCCGCAGCAACAGGACAAGGCCGTTGGCTTTTAAAGACGATAGTCCTTCAAAGATATTTCTTGGGGACTTTTGAAAAAAAAAATTTATCTGTCTGTCTGTACGTTTGTCTAATTGTCCACCCTTAACGATGCATCAATGGCATTAAACGGCTAACCCCAACCACAGCGCCCACCAATAATGCTCAAAATTTGGCGTTCATTGTTGTGCGATCGTCCATTAAAAAGCAATTATTGCGTATATCTGAGGCACCATGACAACACGTCGCTGTTTTGTATGTCTGCTTTTATAGTATCCGTTTTCGAAGATAACTGCCAAATGTTGGTCACGTCTAACGTGCCTTGATGCGCTCAATGGCCTCCGCTGCAAGCTCGAGGCGCTCTAACGCAGCGAACCCAGAATACCATTCACCGGTTTTTTTCTTGCGCAGAACATCAAAGAAACGTTTTGTTCACCCTCTCCAGACGCAACACTATCGCCTTTCAACGAAATTTGCAATGCAACATGCAGATACAGGATAATTTTTATATAGATTTCGAGACGCGTTCAGCACCTTGACGACCTCTTGGTAGTTATTATATCTCACGGAGAGCATTGGTCTCAATAGAGCGGAGTTTATGGAGTGGTACGACAAGCAAATGGCACAAGCGCAAGAGGTACGGGCTGCGGTACGTGACGCTGAAAAGCAGCAGATTGCATTGCGAACACGCGCCAAAAGAGAGCAGTTCGATTGAGAAACACGGGCGATGAGGGAGCAGCTCGAGCGAGAAACACGCGCTAAGGAGGAACACCTTGAGCTAGAAACACGCGAAACGGCCTCTTGAGAAAGAGGTATACGTGAAAAGAACAGACTGTCGGAACTGGAATATGAGGATTTTCAGCAGTGGCTTGAACTGACAAACACCGCGAATAAACGTGGTCTGAGAGCCATAGGAGTGAACCAGTGGCTGAGGTGTGCTGTGACAGCAGGTACATTGAGAGCGATTTCAATTTATGTGATGTTGACTCTGTACTTCTTTTTGATCCTTCGCTAGAGAAAGAAACTCGGGAAGAGTATGACAGGGTGGTCGGTAGTCAAAACCTAGGAGGCTCTAGGAGCCCATTGAAGCAGCGGAATGCTTCGTGAGCATTGAACAAGAGTATTTATTCAAAGTAAAGGGTGTGCTGAAACCTGCGAGAGGTCAAGCATGCTTCGCTCAGAGGTGAGATTGCCTCTGAACAGCTCTACTTGCGGAGCACTAAAGGTCCCCTAGTTAACGCCTGCGATTGCCGTAATGAAAGCTCCGATGCAGTTGCTGTGTATTGTTTGAGACCACTGGATGTAGCAACAGGCGCTACGTACATAGCTTTCACCATGATTATAACTCGCTCATACAGAGAAAGGGTTTGAGTTCCCGAGATAGCGTAGATGATGCTTCTCTGATCGAACTGAAGCAAAATGTAGAAGCACCACTCGCAGTACAGAGAGAAGAGTTTGCAATGTATGTCAGCTCTGTATGATAATAATGAAAGTCACGATGATCCGGAAAGAAAGGTTGAAATTTTTGAAGAGCAAACAAGACAAATAGCTGAACTGATGGAAAGTGAGCCCGAAAGCAGTTATGATTCAGCAGGTCATTTTAATTGTACAAGCAAGGAGACTGACTGGCACTCTCTGGCATCTCCAGTGGCAGAGGTCGGTTCTGTTAAGGCATCTGAACCATTTACAACTCACGGGTTCAAGTAAGGCATTCGTGAAAGGATACGGCCATTAAGGCGCTTGGAGGCAAACGCCTCCGAGTGGCATACAGCCATTTCGGCGTTGATGCTAGCGATTTGATGGTTCAGCGTCTGATGTTCCACAGAGGTAGATCCAGGCGAGGCTACCAACGAACATTTTTCTAATAGTGTCCAGGTGTTGCCTGTAGCCAGGTAATTAGGGCTGTTGCGCGTCTTGTGTGGGATGCTATAATATCCGTCGAGTCCGAAATAACCGGTGGCTTTTTAGGGATCTTGAATACGGACAACAGATGAGTACCATGAAGTGAACAGTGTGGTGGACATATATGTGGTTGGGTTAAGGTGTAATGCGAAACGCGCGCTCAACGGCAGTTTTTTTTATAAAATATTGCAAATCCCACTTACACTGGGAATCGATGATATGCGAAGCACAAATGAGAATTGTTCATATTGTCACGGTGTAAGGACGTGGACGAATGAAGCACACTGCGAGTCTAATAATAAATTGTTTATTTGGGCGAACCTGTGCCCAGCAAACGGAAAGTCGGACTACAGTAGCAGTCTTGCACTGATAGCGGCAAACGGAGCGTCGGCCGTCGATCAACAACTGACAAGCGGTGAAGTGCGTCGGCATTTATACTTTTGCCATCGAATGTTCTAGCGTTATCGCTGGCGGCGGCGTAGGTTCCATAATAATCAGTACAGTTCGCGGAGTGGGCGTGATCTTAACGATATGATCTACTACAGTCCTGAAGCTTCTCGAAAAACTGCAGGCGCAGTTTGCGCTGAGAATTTTGTAGTGTATTGGGGCGATAATAAAACTGAGATTTGGAACGTGGCAATATATCCTTTTAAAATTAGCATGACGTTATGAGGTGGAGGTAAATGATGTCGTACATGATTCCCGTGTAAAGATTATCATGTTTGGTAGTTTCCTTAACCTGCGTCATCTATTCACGTCACGTGATACCAAATTTAGTACTGTGGGGCTAGCCAAACGGCTGCGAGCACGCTAATAGCGTGGTAAGATGTCATGTTCTTACATGACACGCAAGTCAGGATTATCATGTTTGCACCAGTCATATATTTCCATTGCCGTCGCGTAAAACCAAATTTGGTGTATGTGTACCTCGGAAAACGGCCGCGAGCGCATCATGAACGGCCAAATATACTTCTAGTAGCACTGACACGCGCGCACGCTCCATGAAGCCAGCGACACTACGTTAACAAAACGCGAGCACTCTATCGTTTTACGCCAGGCGTGACCAGCGTTAGTCGGTCCAGCCAGGCGGCCACCAGCGCGAAATGCGACATGCTGCATTTCGCGCCGATGCGTTATCCAGGCAAACACTGCGCCTCCCACTTTTCGTTATGGAGGAATGCTGGACGCACTAAAACGCGCATGGTCAAAACAACGCAGCGTGGCGCGCGCCTGCGAGTATGTGGCAGGCGCGGCACCTGGCTTGGCAATGCCGGCGTGACGTGAAGAAATGAACGCCGGGGAACACGCGCACCACGTCACGTTGAAATTTATTGGCGCCTTCACTGTGGTATGTAGTCATGTTCTCACATGACACGCATTTCATGATTATCATGTTTGCGCCAGTCACATATCTTCGTCATTCATTGACGTCACATAATACCATATTTGGCATATGTGAAGCTAGAGAAATGGCTGTGAGCGCACTATCAGTGTGGCATGTAGTCATGTTGTTACATTACACGCATGCCGTCATCATCATAATTTGATGTGTCGTTTACCTTGATTGATTTCATTGATATGTGAGTTTAATGTTCCAGAACCACCATATGACTCTGAGAGACGTCGTAGTGGAGGGCTACGAAAATTTTCGACTACCCGGGGTTCTTTACCGTGCACCCAAATCTGAGCACACGGGCTTACAACATTTCCGCCTCCATCAGAAATGCAGCCGCCGCTGCCGCGGTTCGATCACGTGACCTGCGGGTCAGCATCCGAGTACTTTAGCCACTAGACCAACGCATCGGGGCTGTGTAATTTACCTATGCCCTCCCTTCGGGTCGCGTGATACCGAGATTAGTACAAGTGAAGCTAGTGAAACGGCCGCGAGCGCATCATGAGAGTAGCATGTGATCATGTTGTTACATGACACGCACCTCATGGCTATCGTGTTGCACCAGTATCATACCTTCGTCATTCATTCACGTCCCGTAGTACCAAGTTTGGCATAAGTGAAGCTAGCGAAACGGTCACCAGGGCAGCAGGAGCGTGGCATGTTATAATTTTCATGTTATCACTAGTCGAATACGTTGTTCATACAGTCATGTTATGTTATACCAAGTTTGGCATCGATATTATTGTAGAAATGGCCGCGAGAGGTAAAAGTCGTAAGCGGCAAAATAAATAGTAATCTATCTATCTATCTATCTAAATATATATATATATATATATATTGATACGTGTATGGAAATGTCGCTTCGGCATAGCTGAAATGGCAACCGAAAGAAGGAAGACGACAACGTGGTTGTTGTGGGTTGGTCTGTCCAGCTTTCCCCGTTGGTGTGCATGACTGGGCGCTCTTTAAGCCGTTAGCAAGACTTGCTGTCGGTAGTGAATCTTACCCGTAACATCTTTTGGCGGAAGGGGCGGGGTGTTCACACAACCCGGCTCTGGAACTCCGCTGTGGATGCCAGCTTTGTCCAGCCGCGATGCCTGCAAATGTCACTCAGGCCTCGCCATTCGCACGGCTCCATCAGCTGTAATCCCACCCCCCCCCCCCACCCCCGAGACGGACAGCACAGCCGTCGAAGAATGGCTCGCATTTTTCGAGCGCGTCAGCAAGCACTACAGGTGGAACGAGACGCTTATGCTGGCAAATATTCTATTTTAACTACTGGGTACAGCACGCACCTTGTATGAGGAGGAGGAGGAGGAATAAATGAGGAAGGACAGGGAGGTTAGCCAGTTCTCAGACCGGCTGGCTACCCTGTACTGGGGAAGGGGGTAAGGGGGATAAAAGATGAGAGAAAAGAGACGTCGTAAAAAAAAGAGAGAAGGTCATCAGACGATCCACGACGCTGTTTACAGTCTGTCTCTAAGACCACTTGCCCGCAGAAAGCGCAACAACGCTCTCAATGCCTTGCGTGCAGAGGACGGTCTCGGACAGTGTCCTAATACCCTTTCTTCCGACAATTGCCGATTGTCTATTCTATCTAAAGCTTTTGACAGTTCTTTTCTTGGCACGCTGAAGCGGGGACACTCGCAGAGAAGATGGGAGAAAGTCTCTGCGCAGCCACAGTTGTCACATGTCGGGCTTCTGGCCATTCTGATTCGAAACGAATAAGCACTTGTAAAGGCAACCCCAATCCACAGACGGCACAAAAGTGTCTCCTCTGCTCTGGTTATTCCTGATGGAAGACGGAGCTGTAGGTGTGGGTCCAAATTATGAAGGCGGACGTTGGTGAATGCCGGTGAATTCCACTGAGCGAGTGTCAGTTCTCGTGCAAGTGATCGAAGGCTTGCAGCGGCGTCCGTTCTTGATAATGGTATAGCTACACAAGGGGCATCGTCATGAGCAGTTCGGGCTGCTTCATCTGCACGGTCGTTTCCATCAATGCTGCAGTGGCCTGGTATACATTGATATGCTATGTCATGTTGTTTCTCTATAGCCCGGTGATGGAGCAGTCGTATTTCAGCAATTAGCTGTTCGTTTGGTCCATGACGATATGGCGAGGCAATTCCCTGGAGAGCTGCTTTGGAGTCGGAGAATATTGACCATGTCTGCTGCGGTTCTTCAACTAGGAACTCCAGAGCGGCACGAATGGCGGCGAGTTCTGCCGCCGTGGATGATGTCAAATGCGAGGTCCTGAACGTTATCGTGATGAATTTCTCCGGAATTACCACTGCGCCTGTTGAACTTGTTGAAGTGACCGACCCATCCGTGTAAATGTGAATGCGTCCACTGTGTTTCTCATGCAGAAACACTAATGTTGTTTGTTTTAGGGCCAAATTTGATAAAATTGAGACACATAAAGAATGAACCAGCTGAAACACATGCAAAGAAAAGCTTCGCGACTTGTTCAGTCGGTCAGTTGCTTCTCAGATGGCAGCCAGGCAGGAACTCGCGTTGCGTGTTCAATCATTGACGGAGTCGTACGTCACGTACATCCAAGACGTACTGGCACTGTGCCGAAAGACTGACAAAAGTGTCTGAGGTGGACAAGATCAGCCACGTGTCGAAAGGCATTGCTGATGATGCTTTCAACATAATATAGTGTAAGAACTGCACCACTGTCGACTCCATCATATCTTAATACCGACAATTTGAACCAGCTAAAAGCAGGCGAATAACCCACCACTTTACGAGACTACCAAACACAACTGTGACTTCGTCTTACGAGAATTCTGCAGCACCCAGTTAACTTGCGCCTCCTGCCAATATCACAAGAATTGTTAGCCAGAAGCTGGAGGCCATGATACCCGCTTTCAACCAGCCCCCTGTGCAAGACAACTGGACAACAGTCTCGCTTATTTTAGCCGTCGTACATCAGGAGTTTGTTAACCAGGGCGTCCAGGTTCTTGAGCCCGCCAGAACCATGGCGCAGCCCATGAGCACTCCCGTCCACAACGCTGACCACCACTCTGCCTCACTTGTCGCTGCGGCAGGTTTGACTCCTCGGTTTCTACCATGCTACCGAAATCCATCTGAGTGGCGCACGCACGATGATCGACCCATCTGCTTTTCTAGCTCTCTAGTTGGACACATCTCCTGTCATTGCCGCAACAGGTGGTTCTTCCGGCCAAGCTTTCCTAATCTCGACCGCCGTCAGGACCGTGGACCCTATTCGCAGCCTGCTTTTCCGGATGACCATCTCAGGACCCTTCATCTCGTCGTTCATCCCCACGCTCCGACGTTACTGCTCTAATTGACACTGGTGCCCAAGTATCTGTTGCGAGTTCAACACTTCAATCTCACCTAAACAAGGTTCTCAAACCTGCCATGTTCTCTACTGTTCGAGTAGCCAACGGAAGTCCAACATCGGTGCTTGGCTTGTGCACTGCCCGCGTTACTGTTGCCGGCCACCACACTTCCGTTCTCTTCGCAGTCCTCGATGCTTGCCCACACGATGTCATCCCTGAAATTGATTTCTGAACTACATACTCCACCCTCATCGATTGTTGTACTGGAATCTTACAGCTCAAATTGCCTTTGTTCACCAATAGCACTCTGCTACGATCCGTGGAGTCTCTACGGCTACCCCCTAGGCTGCTATGTACATTCCTGTGTCACCCTTTCCGGCCGTTCCTGAGAGAGACTACCTGGCGGTTCCCCTCAATGAATTGACTCTTACGCACCACATCGCACTACCACATACTTTTGCGGTTGTTGCTAACAATACGGCACTACATTCAGTTCTGAACGTCTCTACATCGACCCAAGTTCTTCTTCAAGGCATCACTTTAGCCGATCATTCCACACTTGATGAAAGTTCGATTCGTTCTTTTACCCCTGGCACTTAGACCATGGCGAAACCTGTCTTCACTCAGCAATATTAAGCGTTCCTCGACAAAATGATATTCAGCGACCTCTTACCATCCGAAGCTCCAGCGCTCCTGGGTGTTCTATTTTATTACCTGGATATCTTTGACGTCGACGACCATCCCCTGGGCCGCACAAGTGCCATAACCCTCCACATCGACGCCGGCGACGCCAGTCCACTCCACAAACACCCTCATCACGTGTCACATGCTGATCATCAAGTTATACAGACGGAGGTCGAGAAAATGCTGAGGAAAGACGTCATTGAGCCTTCATCGAGTCCTTGGCATCTCCTGTGGTATTGTCTAAAAAGAAGGACAATACCTGGCGCTTTTGCGTTGACTATCGCCACCTGAATCGGATCACAAAGAAGGACAGTCATTCTATACCGCGAATCGATGATGCGCTCGACTGCCTCCACGGCGCAACTATTTCTCGTCCCTTGAGCTTCAATCCGGATGCTGGCAAATTTCGGTCGACGACCGCGACCGCGAGAAGACAGCATTCATCACACCCGACGGCCTTTAACAATTCAACGTCATGCCTGTTGGGTTGTGGAATGCCCCGGCTACTTTTGAACGTATGATGGACTCTCTTCTTCGCGGTTTCAAATGGTCGACCTGCGTTTGCTATCTGGACGATGTTATCATTTTCTCGCCCTCCTTTGAAAGCCACCTGTCTCGTCTCTCGTCGATTCGTGACGTTTTTTGTTGCGCTGGTCTCCAACTAAATTCGTCTAAATGCCCATTTAGACGCAGGCAAATTAAAATACTCGACCTCCTGGTTGACGCCACTGATGTTCAAACCGACCATAACAAAGTCCGTGCAGCCCGAGAGTTTCCGGTTCTGCGTTCCGTTTTATTAGGCTTTGCTCATACATCCGCCGCTTTATCTTCAACTTCGCGGATATTGCTGGGCCCCTCACAGATCTCCTCAAAAAGAATGTGACCTTTTCTTAAGGAAAGCACCAAGAACATTCCTTCGCGTCGTTGATTACGGCTCTCACATCACCACCTGTATTGGCTCATTTTTATCCAGTGGCTCGAACAGAGCTTCGCACTGATGCAAGTGGCCATGGCATTGGTGCTATATTCGTTCAGATACAGAATGGAACCAACCCTGTGATAGCCTACGCTAGTCGCCTTCTGTCCCAAGCGGAAAAAAAAATTATTTCATCAATAAGCGGGAGTGCTTAGCCCTCGTTTGGGCCATTGCGAGATTTCGTCCATACTTATACGGACGTCCATTCGCAGTCATCACGAACCATCATGCGTTTGCTGGCTGATGACGCTTAAGGACACTAAAGGAAGACTTGCCCGATGGGCACTTCAATGCAGGCGTACACGTTCTCGGTTGTGCACAAATCTGGAAAGCTGCCCAGTGATGCTGACTGCTTATCCCGCCCTTCTTTTGATGAATCTAACTCCACTGATTTGGAATAAGATGCCTGCGTTTTAGCAATCACTGACTTTCTGAACGTGGCCAATAAACAGCGCCGAGATCCATCGCTGCTCACCATCATTGACCACC
Source organism: Rhipicephalus annulatus (assembly GCA_013436015.1). Classification (NCBI taxonomy): domain Eukaryota; kingdom Metazoa; phylum Arthropoda; class Arachnida; order Ixodida; family Ixodidae; genus Rhipicephalus; species Rhipicephalus annulatus. The sequence continues at coordinate 9,677 of WOVY01000842.1, forward strand.
TTCAATCGCGTCATACCGACCCTTCCTTAAGCAGATTCCTGCTTCAAGACAACGTTTTGTACCGCCTCAACTTATACCCCGACGGCGCTGAACTTTTACTCGTACCACAATTCCTGCGAAAGGATGTTCTGCGAGAATTCCACGACGCTCCAACTTCTGGACATCTAGGAGTCTCTGGAACTTACGACCGCGTTCGATGAGCAGTATTCTAGAAGCGTCTCTACCGCTTCGTTCGCCGTTACGTAACATGTCGCGACCTCCGCCAGCGCCGAAAGAAGGCTACGAAGCCCCCTGCCGGTCTTCTTCAACCTATTCAAGTTCTAGCCTGAGCCGTTTTATCGAGTGGGCTTGTACTTGCTAGGTTCCTTTTCTACTTCTACAACTGAAAACAAATCAAGTACGTGGCCACAGATTATTCCACTCAGTATGCAATTACTCAAGCGCTACAACCAGTTTCTCAACTCACGTTTCCGACTTCCTTCTCTACGACATTATTCTGCAGCATGGCGCTCCGTCTCACCTGCTCACAGACCGTGGTCGCTCCTTTCTATTTTGTGTGGTTGATGATCTACTCCGATCTTGTGCTACCCGTCACAACTTCACCACATCTTACCCCCCTCAGACTAACAGCCTTAGAGAGCACCTAAACCACACATTGACAACCATGCTTTCCATGTACGTATCTACCGACCACACTGATTGGAACATAATTCTGCCGGTCGTCACCTTCGCCTATAACTTGTCGCGTCATGAAACAGGCCCATTTTATCTACTCTTCGGGCATCATCCCTTACTGCCCTTGGACACACTGCTTTCATCAGACCAACCATCCTCCGCTTCGTACCTTCAGGATGCGATCACCCGTGCTCCCACGGTACGCGTGGTTGCCCGCGCTCGGTTATTGTCATCGCAGACAGCACGAAGGTCGCTTTACGACGGTCGACATAGGGATGCCATTTTTCTGCAACATCCCTTGTACTCTTGTGGCTCCCATCTCGACGTGTCGGCCTCTACGAGAAACTACTATTGCGACACGCCGGGCCCCACCGAGTCCTTCATCAGTTCTCACCTGTGACCTACGAGATTGTCACTACCACATATTCATTGGCTGCTGCACCCAGAACGGATATAGTCCACTTTCCCACCTCAAGCCCTACAACGCGGACTCTCTCATTTAACAAGCACCGAGACGGTGCCTTACCGGCCAGGGTGATGATACGTGTCTGGAACTTTCGCTTCGGCACAGCTGAAATGGCACACGAAAGAGGCAGACTACATCGTGGTTGCTGTGGGTTGGTCTCTCCAGCTTTCCCCGCTGGCCTTCATTACTGTGCGCTGTTTAACCCGTTAGCAAGACCTGCCTTCGGTGAGTAAATCCTCCCCGCTACAATATATATATATCCAATTTTTCCTACGTGCTTGACTTTTTAACTATATATATATATATATATATATATATATATATATATATATATATATATATATATAACTGGTTATATACTGCTCCGTCGCAAATGCACATCAGCGTAATGGCAGCGCAAGCACTGAGCTACATACGTCGGCGAATACACTGTGCAGAGCCGACGACCGAGGCCAGGACAACGATTGCGGTTTGTGCCCAGCTACTCATTTTGGAGAGTGTCAACTGCCGATTAACGAACCCTCGGCGGATGAAGGCGGTGTATACCAAGTACAAAAGCAGGACTGGATCAGTACAGCAACGGGGCGTGAGCCCGGCAACAACAAGACCGCGCCACTCACGCATTTTCTTCTGCTAACGCAAGTTGGTGGTTGTTCAATTAAGGGTTTCATCTTTCATGTATTCATCATGTCGGTCACGCCCCGTAGTTCAACCACGGACTTAAAATGCCGTGTTGAGTGTTGTTTATATGCGTTCGGACCAGCCTTTGTCAAAGGCTGGTCCACCAGCCGAAACGTCGGTCAGAATATACCGTGCAAAACCAACGTGCGTCGTACTCTATTTTCCCGTATATATATATATATATATATATATATATATATATATATATACTTGTTGAGCTCATTGTAACATGTTAGAGAAAAAACGCGAACTTGTATTTAGCAAAGTAAAGAGTGCGTCAGCAAGACGCGCACTATATACACCAGCGCCCAATCATAAACAATACTGACCAGTCGATTACTTCGGCTATTTGTAGATAGCATCGCAGTATCGTAGCGTGCAATGCCGCTGCCACTGCAGGCATTTTCTTCATTGCAATACAAAGCGTTTGTGCGTGTTGGAGCTCGCATTCCTGCTATCTGTAAAAGATCGCCGTCGCGCCAAATGCAACTCGAGCGATACGACCTGTGTGCTAAACGACAACGATGACAACAACAAAAAGAGAGCGCGTAATTAGCCTCGAACACAGGTGACTACGGCAACGCAACCTTTGCGGCGGAAAAGCGCGTTGCGAAAATACAACAGCCTAAATTTCATGATAAACGCGGTGGCTTGAACCAACGCATTCAAGAACTTGTCAGCGTCGTCTGCTGTTAGTGATGGTTGCCGACCACGAAAACTGAAGCTCCGCCAAGCGGTTGCCAGCCTCAATAGCGTCGCATCGTCCAACCAGAGTGCGCATCAGAGCCGCTCATGCGGCTAGCGCTTGTGTTGCATTTTGGCGCCGGGCCGCCATTTCGCTCTCCGCTTGCGGGTGGCATGGGTTCCGCCACGTGCGGAGCAGGTGTGCGGCTAGCGCCTGTAATGGCCCTAAGCGGCAGTTGCCAAAACGCGCGTCGTGTCCGAGTCACTGCCGAAAGCTTGGTGATGATTGCAGATGCCTGCAGAGTTGTGGAAGAAGACTAAGCCATCGGCGTGTTCGTGGCATGACGGGCGCACTCGATGTAGGTCAAAGGGCGGCCTCTGAGAGCATGCCGCTGGCACCGGCGAGAGCATATATATATATATATATATATATATATTGCCACAGGTTGCTCATCATCTCTTGACGAGGCTTCCGGCATTTGTGTCCCAAAATCACCATATGATTATGAGAGACGCCGTAGTGGAGGGCTCAGAAAATTTCGACCACCTAGGGTTCTTTACCGTGCACCCAAATCTGAGCACACGGGCCTACGACAATTCTGCCTTCATCGAAAATGCAGCCGCTGCCACCGGGATTCGAACCCGCGACGCATTTGTAATTGCCGCCAAACAAAGAGGAAGCAAAGTGCGCGATGCACAGCCAGTCTGCGCGTGCCACCAAACCACGCGCTAAAGGAAGAATACTGAAGACTCGTCGTGTGACAAGTTGACGGTTGCGTGTGAAAAGAATAGGTCGAAAAAGTTCGTGTCGCCTGTCAGTAACATTTTGTTTGTAAGGCTATCTTCTTAATTGCTCAGGCACAAGTTCGCCCTGAATAAGTAGTGTTTGCCAAGAGGTGTTTCATTTGTTGATAACATCTGGTGGAGGTGCTGAGTATGCTTTCAAGCCCATCAAGGGCCAGGGAGCTAAGTTTGGTACCCATAAGGTTGGAGCCAGTGGAATCGACGCCAGTCCACCTACGTATGCGTCACCGTCCACTAGGTGAGGAGCCCGAGTTTAGCCCCCTCTTGAGTTCGTCAAGCGTAGCGGAGATTGCAAACACCACCATGATGGCCGCTCAAGCGACACCTTCTCCATCCCATATCGTCATGGATTCACCCCGGGTACCAAAGGTCTTCTTTGATGATCCTTATAAAGTTGCCGAAAACTGGCGTGCTGGCTGCGAACCCGTTTCCAGTTTGAACGGTGGGGACGAAGCCAAGAAACTTCGTTACGTCTACGTGGCACTCCGAGAATCTGCGCGTACATGGTTTCAAAACAACGAAGCGTCACTGTTGACATAGGGGACTTTCGAAGGGAGCTGCCCATTACCTACCCGAACACAGACCGCAGGGGTAAGGCAAAAACCACACTTTAGCGGTGAAACCAAAGGAACAATAAGAGCGTGACTGTGTACGTTGAAGATAGGTCGTGGCTCTTCCACCGAGCTGACCCAAACATGGCCGAGGAGAAGAAGCTGCGGTACCTGATGCATGGAGTGATGGACGAGATTTATACAGGCCTGGTGCGTAATCCTGCGCGGACCATGGCAGCGTTCAGATCAGACGCAACTTTAATAGAGAGGACAGTGCAGCTGCGTGCGCGGCAGTACAACGTGAACGTAAACGTCTGTTCAGCTAGCGTGGTGTCGGGAAGCCTCACCAACAACATTCACGTTCTGCGGGAAGTAGTGAGGGCTGTCGTGAGAGAGAAGCTACAGAAAATACAACTCACCCAGAGCCCTTAAGCGATGCCTTCACTCGCGGCTGTTGTGCTAGAAGAAGTGCAGCAAGATATTCAACTACAGCCCCAAGTACTGCACCGAGCCCAACGACAACCTCAACCTCAGTTGTCGTAAGCGCTAGTAGTGCGACAGGACATTGGACGTACATGCTTTGCTAGAGCTGATGCCCTCGACATTTCCATGCGGCTTGTCAACGTCCATACCGGAAGCCAGGCACCGTAAAAGCGATGTGTGGCGCACTGCAGACCAGCGGCCCCTTTCATACCACTGCCGAGAGGCAGGTCATCGTTATCGAGCGTGTCATTTTTGTCGAGTGGGACTGCGCAGCTTCAGAGTCAATGCACCCTGAACGCGGAACGGTGAGCACCCTTACGAGATGTAAGACATTTAGGGGCGAAGCTCCTTAGGGCGTAGGCTGCGCGTCCCCTGTAGCTTGTATGTAGCCACCTCTAGTTTAGATCTTGCAGTGTTCACTAGATGGCGGTACCGTCCCCTGTATGTAACCACCTCTAGTTTAGTTCTTGCAGTGTTCACTAGATGGCGGTACCGTCTCCTGTATGTAGCTACCTCTCGTTTAGTTCTTGTAGTGTTTACTAGATGGTGGTACTTGTAGCTGATGATGAAAAGATGCAAGATGTTATAAACTAGAAAGCGGTACTTGTAGTTGATGAAAGACGCGAGATCTTATAAAATAGGAATGATGTCACATATGGCGCGTGTCATTGGTTGAAGGCAATCGTTCGATTTAGTGCGGCGACGTACGCTAGGGGGAGCGATGTAATAAAATCGAGTGGGCAAAATGTACAGAGGATTCATGGTTTACCAGGTTTACCTCCGGAGCTTCTCCCACTCATCATAATTCACTTCGTGGATATGGCGGAATTTTTTCTCGTTGGCCCATACGCTTCACAACACTCAGCGACGTGAATCGGAATCAGCAGCTCCGATGCGCTACCGGTCGCAGAGCCCTAGACCATAATCCACTCTCCCGAGACCTCGATCACCTAGCCCATGACGAGAAGACTTGAGCCAGTGGCCTGTGAAGCCGAAGCCGCTGATACTCAGAAAACAGAGAAGCCTCTTTCGCTGTACCGACGGGATGATTGCAACTACACAGTGACATATTGGTGCAGTACTAGTGACATTACCTCCAAACGGCTAGTAAATATTGAATACCTGGATGTTATTGCACTAATAGACACTGAGGCAGCCTATTCAATGGTGAGCAGCCTTCTCGCAAAAAAAAAGTACTGACTCAGTGGACTGGACCGCAAATACATACCACCGGAGGGCAATAAGCTCCGTTGGACTGTGCACAAAACGAAGTAGAATTAGGGCACTCGTCTATGCCGGGAGCTTCATTGTTCTTCCCGAGTGTTCCCGAGAGCTGATTATAGGCATTGACTGCTTGTAGGCAAATAGCGCAATCACTGACTTGCAAGAATCTAATGTCTCCTTTTCTACAGGGAACCCTGACACAATGTGTCGAACGAATCAACCAGCCGCTTCATTTCTCCGTGTTCTAGATGAAGACGTAACAGTGCCGCCACGTTCAACTGTGGCATTTCTCATGAAAAGTGACATATTTCTTGAATATGAGGAGCTAGCAGGTGGAAACATTGGACTGATAACCGAAAAGAGAATATTCGTTCAAAGACATTTGGTGAACATTGTCAATAGGGCGTCCGCACATTGATAACGAAACTTTGGCAGTGAGGTGCAGCATGGAACGAAGGGAACAGCTATAGCAACTCTCCATGAGTATTTTCAAGTTGCCAATGTTTTCACTCTTGATAGAGACCCGCCTGATTCTGCACTACTGGGCAGCGTCCTTGAAGCAATAGACATCGACAGCGAGCTCTCATCACCACACACAGAACATTTTGTTGATCTGATCAAAGAATTTGTAAAAAGCTTTTTCACTTCCTCGAAAGTTGGACGCACTCCAGTCGCCAAGCCCCACAACGTGGCTGGAAACTTTTATTTCAATCATAGAGAAATGTCGGGTGAGGCTCTCAGACTCGAGCTCCATTAGCCACTTCTGCGTTCCACTCTCGCTGAACTAGCGCCCGCTGGCCATTCGGGCTTTCATCCCGCAGCACGGCCTCCCAGCCTTGTAGGGTAAGAATAAGGGAGGAGTTGGCAGAGTGCCTGGCAGGCAGACATCGACACTCCAACGTTGCGTTAAATAACGCCGGTACCGCTCCACAGCCAGAGCATTTGTCCGTGCAAGAAGTGGGATGGAGGATATGGAGGAAATAGAGGTTTGAAAAGTGTTCGCCCGCAGTTAACGCACTGGAATTGCATCCTCTCGTGCAAGCGTGTAAAAAGATGGATGGCCCCGAATGCGTTCTTGATAGTGTCTTGATATTCTAGAAGTTCCATGTTTGTGTCCTCTTTATCTGGGTTGGACAGCTCTTCCTCCGGATGCTGGTTAGTGAGTGCTCAGGTAGCTGCATGAGCGCACTCAAGACCTGGAAGAGAGGCGTGCCCAGGGATCCAGAGGAGTCGGAACTTGTGTGGCGTGTGGAATGCAGTGTTTGAAATTTGGTGTGCCTGCTGTGAGACAATACCCCGTGTGAAGGCACGGCAGGCATCCATTGACTCTGTAAAGATTAAAATCACATCTGTGTGAGGAAGGTTTATGGCTGTGTGGGAATCGCCAAAGAGACGGTACACTCTTCGCCCTCAGATATGTTCATTGTAGGTACGCTGATTGTGGCTACTATATCATGATCATTGTTCGCTACTGCTCCAACTGTAAAACTCTCGCTTATACTGCAACGCCGCTATACACTACTCTCGCATCATGGTTCAAGAAAATGTGAGACCGGTGCATCAACGTACATAACGCGTAGCTCTGAAAGAACGGGAAGCCATAAATAAACAAGTACAGGAAATGCTAAAAGACAATTTATTACAGACATCACATAGTCCTTGGGCATCACCGATGGTATTGTTCAAAAAAAGGACAAAATCTCGAGGTTTTGTGTTGACTACGGAAAGCTCAACCTCGTTACGAAGCGGGATGTTTATCCACTACCAGGAATTGATAATTCCCTGGACAAGCTACGAAACACTCCAATTCTTTTCGTCATTGGATTTAAAAAGTTGATACTGGCAAATTAAATTAGATGAACGAGATCACGAAAAGACGGTGTTTGTGACACTCGATACGACTCCAGAGGTCTCCCTTTTCGCTTGTGCTCTGCTCCTGCGACGTTCCAAAGATTGATGGACGCTATCCTCTCTGGACATAAATGGCAATCGTGCCTCGTCTATCTCGATCTTGTAGTAGTTTTTCTTCTACCTTCGACCATCACATCCATCGTCTGAGGACAGTACTGAACGTCATTCGTGCGGTAGCCTTGACTATCAAACCACAAATGTGCCACTTCAGATCTCGCGAGCTCCGGTTCCTCGGGCACATTGTTAGTGCTGAAGGTGTCCGCCCAGACCCCGAAAAGATTACAGCTGTCGAAAACTTTCCAAATACGCAAGACAACATGGCCTTGAGACAATTCCTGAGACTCTATGCCTATTATAGACGCTTCAATGAAAACTTCGCCAAGTTCGCTGAACCATTCACATGGCTTGCAAAGAAGGTGTGCCATTCGCCTGGCAGGAAGAAAATGAAGATGCTTTCTTGGAGTTCCAATGTCGTTTGCAATCTTTTTCTATTTTTGCTGACTTTGATGAAGACACTGAAACCGACATCCATACCGACGCCAGTAACGTTGGTCTTGGTGTCATTCTCATTCAATGGTAGAATGGACCAGAAAGAGTTATTGCATATGCAAACCACACTCTATTGAATTCTGAGTCCAATTACTCAGGTACAGAGAGAGATTGCTTCTCAGTTATATGGGCCATAAGTGTGTTTTGTCCATATTTACACGCTAGACCTTTTAGGGCGATCAGCGAACATCACTCATTGCGTTGGCTGGCAAACCCAAAGGACACTTCAGGAAGACTTGCAAGATGAAACCTACGTCTGCAAAATAATGACATCCCCGTTGTGTACAAATTCGGCCTCAAACACATTGACACACATTGCCTCTCACGGGAACCAGCTGAGCAGTCATTTTCTGAAATTGACGAACATTTCCCATTCCTTGAAGCTCTTAATGCGTCTGATGTGGCCCGTCAACAGCGAATGGATTCGAAGCTTCTCTTGATTATCCAGTACTTGGAGAGTCAGCAAGCAAGAGTACCACCAGTTTTCGCCAGGGGCCTTGGTTTCTGTGTTCTCCGGAATGGCGTCCTCTACAAGTGAAACTTTGAACATAGTGGTAACGTTTCTGCTTCTCGTACCATCGTCAATGCGAGCAGAAATATTAGAAGCAAGTCACGATGACTTTTCAGCTGGGCATTGGGGGGTTAGCCGGACTTTAGCCAGAATGTGCCAAAGGAAATATTGCCTGAAGTTAATGAATTCAGTACAGCACTATGTGAAGTCAGGCCGGGAGTGTCAAAGGCACAAAGTACAAACTTTAAAATGAGCAGGTCTGTTGAAACCAATAGAGCCACCAAACGTACTATTTGAGCAAGTGCAATGAATTTATTTGGACCATTATCTCTCTCATCGTCCAGAAAACGGTGGATCATAGCAGCGACAGACTACATGAACCGCTACGCTGAGTCGTCGTCTCTCGCAAAAGCAAATGCGAACGAAGTGGCTCAGTTCTTCGTCAGTCAGGTGGTGCTATCGCGTGTAGCTCCTAAGGTTATCTTAAGCGACAAAGGGACATCGTTTACTACCCGTTTTTTACAGTCTCTTATGAAACTGACGAATACCGACTACAGATGAAGTACAGCTTACCATCCTCAGGCAAAAGGCTTAACTGAAAGGCTCAATAGAATGCAGGCTGACAGGCTATTGATATATGCGGATGTCAAACACCGTTCATGGGAGGATTTTTACCGTATTATACTTTTGCGTATAACACCGCAGTACAAACGACGATGCGCTTCACGTCATTCCAACCTATTTGCGGTAGGACAGTAACAATGACCTTAGACGCTATGCTACCTGGCAGCAATACGAACGAAGATAACGCCGATTTCAGCAAATACATAGAAAGCAGAAGAGGACCCACAGTTGGGAAGGCACCGCATAATTGAACCGAAGGGCGTTGACTTAGATCGCTACAACCACAAGCGAAGAGATGTCCAGTATGAAGAACCAGGAGACAAAGTGTGGATATGGACACCTTAACGTGCACGTGGTCGTCCCGAAAAGCTAATGCGGCACTAATTCGGCCCTTACAGGGTACTTCGCCGGTTAAGCACCTCAAACTACGAGGTCATCCCCGAAGGACAAGTGGTCTTGACTCGACAAAAAAAGTCACCCAGAAGTCGTACTTGTGGTACACAGTAAGCTCTAATACGAAGGGCGATGAACATCACTAATACACGTGCTCAACCATCGAGTCAAGCCCTGCATATAAAAAATGTTGGCTCTCTAAGCGCATCGGGATGTTGCGTTTAAGAAGGGGGATTAACGCCACCAGTAGCTCATCATGGTTGTGTTCTCGTAACAGCGCGACAACTTCAGGAAAAGACAACAATGACAGAAAATATTGCTGACTGTCAAACGAATTTTATTTAAGGTACTACGACCGTTTTTAAACCGAGTAGAAAAACAGTACTCATGCGCGGGGACACATGTGTGACCATCCCAAAGTAATCTCAATTGAGAAAAGAACTCTCTCTCTCTCTCTCTCTTGGAAAGGATAAGTGAAGGTGTACTGGTGCATTGAAACTTGGCCTTCCTGATAAAAAAGGCCTCCAAAATCTTTCATTTCTAAAGACGATAGTCTTCCTTGAGGACCTTCGACGTAAATATTTTGGTCTGTCTGCATGTCTGTATATTTGTATGTTTGTCCGCCTTTAACAGTACCCTGAATGGCACTAAAGTTACCAGACGATACTCCAAATGGCTGACCCTACCCGCAGCACCCACCAATATTGTTCAAGATTCAGCGTTCATAATTGTTGTAGAAAACAGATTGAAGATGAAGCTCGGAGGCGAGGAAGAAGAAGTAGCCAGGCGCACGCTCTGGATATTTTTTTTCCTGTTCTGTCAACATTAAACTGAAGACGTATTGGTTCTGTGGTCTCTCTGGTCCTTCTGAAACATGGTGCCGTGACCAAGAGGATCTGAAGACAGACGCACAGACCTTAACCCCATTCGCAACAACGGGTTGAAGAACGAAGCAGCGGCGTCTGGCTCAAGGACGAATCGTCGAGAAAAGGACCACGACCAACGACTGTTGGCGACGCAAATAAACAGGCAAGAGCTCTTTCAACACGTTTTAAGCATGAATAAAGAGGTCCTATCGAAGAAGCGAAAAATGCTTCGAGCAAATGTGACGACGCTTATGATCGAAATCGATAAGAAGATAGAAGAAGACGCCGATCGAGTGCAACTTATGACGCTTCTAAACCAGATGAAGAACATGCCACAGACGCTAAGACAAGTTAACGAACAGATTGAACCGTTCATTGAAGAAGACGACGCGGAGGCGAAATTTGAAAGAGTTTTGCATTATGAGATCAAGACCGTCGCAGCAATGACAAAAAATAGAAGAGCAACTACGCGAGTTAGAACAAGCGACGCAATTGACTACGAGAATAGTCACAGAACAGGCGAGCTCAGTGCAAAGTACTAACCAAATCTTGGAGACGCAAGAGCTTGTTAAGTTGCCACGTCTTGAAATGATCAAGTTTGATAGAAAAAAAAACAGCATGGCCAAGGTTTCGGCATCAGTTCAAGACAGCGGTGCATAACAGAGTGAACACGCCGAAAAATAAAAAAAATTAATTACCTTCTGGCGTCTCTAAGAGAAGAGGCTGCGTCCCACATAGAAGGTTTGTAGTTTTCTGATCAGAATTACGAGCATGCAGTCGCTCTTCTGAAAGAAACCTTCGGACGAGAAGATAATTTAAGAGAGATCTACGTAAAAGAGCTTGCAAGCTTGGAACCAGTGAAGAGTCCTAAAGATGTAGATGGGTTGAAGAAACTCTTCCAAAATTGCAAGAGAACACATGAGCATTGCAGTCATTAGGAGTGGAAATTGGTAGTAATGCCGCAGTGATAGCTCCTGTTGTAAAATCTGCGCTACCGGTGGATATGAGGATTGAAATGAAGATGAAGGAAATAGATAAAGGTGACAACACACCAGCAACTCCGGAATCGGACTCAGCGTCAAGAGACAGCACGAGCAGTTTGAAAGAAATTATGGAGTTTTTAAACATATATATACGCAGGAGAGAAGAAACTCGAGAGAAAAAATACGACGTGACCCAGTCACCGCACAGTATGAGGCGGACTAGAACACATACGCGTCAAAGCATATCGATTAAAAAATGTATCTTCTGTGAGATGACTTTACACTACACGGAAAATTGCAGAAGAAGCATTAGTATGCAACAGAAGAAAGAAGCCTTGCAACGGGAACGAAGGTGCTTCAGATGCACCAGACCTCCCCACACGGCGAAGATATGCCGCGCTGACGTACGCTGCAAAACATGCAAGGGAAGGCACGCGAAATCCATGTGTCGAATACGTACGCCTGCAGGAAAGTCAGCACAGCAGCAAAGCGGTGATGTTGAGCAAGTGCGTAAAAGCGCGCAACCTGACCGGTTAGACACCAGCAAGTCCTTCAACATGCACGCACAGCAGTCTGATGAACACAAGTGCATACTACTGCAGACAGCCTTTTTGTGGACGGAGGGAGAAGACAGCGGGTGCTACGCATAAATTCTGCTGGACAACGGGAGCCAGAGGACATTCATTCTCAAAACATTGTCAAGAAAACTAGCGTGCAAGGTAAAAAGATTTGAAAGGATTACTGTAGGATCATTTGGAGGAGGAGAGATGGAACTAGACATGAAAGTCGTCAAGGTAAGCGTGAGGAAGGATCTCATCTCGGAGCCAGTCACGATTGAGGCACTGGAGATAGAAGTTATATCCTGTGACGTGCTACCATCGCCATGGTTAAAAATACCCGAAAAAGCAAGATCGTTGGAAATTCGTTTGGCTGATGACAACGAGAAGACGGACAAAGAAAGAAAATTATGGAAACTTCTATATTAATTGGAGCAGATTATTTCTGAGCTGTAGTCACTGTTCGCAGTTGCGAGATTCCTCCAAATGTAATGGCAATAGAAACAATATTGGGATGGACGGTCTAAGGTCCTGTAGCACTTCATTGTGTGCCGATGAAATTATTGACGGTTATGGTACTCAAGGTCAGTGCCAAGTCGGACATGACTGTCGACGAACTGCAGAGATTCTGGGACTTGGAAAACATGGGCATCAAGGAGAAACCAGCAAGAAAGACGAACGACGAATATGTGTTAGAGCACGTCCGACAAACAATAGAGTTCAAGGCAGGACGATACCAAGTGCGGCTACCATGGAAGAAAAAAGTGAAATTGGACGACAACAACAACATTTCAGAGAAGAGGCTTATCCAGGTGACCAAGAACTTATGCAAGGATAAAGATGAGCTCCTAGCCTATGACAAAGCTATTCGAGAGTACTTCGAGCAAGAAATAGCAGAAAACGTCGAAGATGCTGGATCCGATATACAGAACAAATTTGTATACTACATGCCGTATCAAGCAGTAATTAGGAAGGACCGAACAACGACAAAAATACGGATCGTCTTGACGCATCGTCAAGCCATAATCCAGGTAAATCATTGAATGACAACTTAGAAGAGGAGCCAAACCTAAACGCTGACATCACAAGCTTGCTGATGAACTTTCGACATCACAAGATCGCAATGTCAGCCGACGTGGAAAAAGCATTCTTGCAGATCAAGATACATAAAAATGACCGAGACGCACCGCGATTTATGTGGTGGGAAAGAATACCCAGCGAAGATATGCCAACCTTGAAGATAAAGACGTGGAGGATGACGAGGGTTACTTTCGGAACTACACCAAGTAGCTTCCTTCTAGCGGCCACGATTCATCGACATTTGGATAAAAGTGCAGAAAAATACCCTGCAATTGTGGCGCAGCTCCGGAAAGGAATCTACGTTGATGACATTTTACTAGGAGCCGACGAATACTCGTCATCGACAAAGATATACAAAGAAGCACGAGATATTTTTCGCAATGCGGGAATGAATTTAAGAAAATGAATTTCAAATGACGGCGAGCTGAAGAGCTCTTTGATGAAGAAGGAGAGAATCTGGATCGAGGGTTAAGAAAACAAAGACAAATCAAGATTTTGGGACTGAAATGGAATTTCGTAGACGACGTGTTGAGCTTTCCCGACACTACATGGTGAAATGACAAGGACATGAGACAACTCTCAAAAAGACAGGTTTTGCAGGCCACGGCAAAGCTCTATAACCTTTTAGGTTTTTTGACACCATTTTCAGTTATGCAAAAATATTGCTGCAAAAAATTTGGATGGATAAACTGAAATGAGATGACGCGTTACCAAGCCAGCATAAATCAGCTTGGAATGACTGGTCGGAGGAGCTTCAGCACTTGGATGACATCACCATTAACAGATGCTATGACAACAGGCAAGCTGAAATGAAAGCATCGACTCTACACGTGTTCTTCGATGCGAGTCCTACGGCGTATGGAGCAGCTGCATACATTGTAACAAAATACTCTAATGGAAGCAATGAAGCCAATTTATTCATTGCAAAGGGTAGAGTCGCTCCAATCAAAAAGATTACAGTAGCAAGATTGGAGTTGTTGGCGGCCACAATATCAGATTGGCTGGACAATCAGATTGGCCGGTCATATAACTGAGAATTTCTTCAGAAAACTAAGGAATGTGAAATTCTGGACTGACTCTCAAATTGTATTATGCTGGATAAAGTCTAACAAGGCGAAAGATCTGTTTTTTCGCAACCGCGCAGCAGAAGTTAGGAGCAAGTCTATTAGGAGTCAATGAAGTTATGTTAAAAGTGATGAAAATCCTGTGGATTGGATGAAAGGGGGATGAAGATGAAACGTTTGCTGGACAGTGAATTGTTGTGGAAAGACCGCACGTGGATAAAGAACAAAAAACAAAGGCCTGATTATGACATCGCGCAAGAATCGAACAGTGATGGCAACAAAGACGAAGAAAAGACCATGGCATGCTTAACTACCACCACGAGTGAAGTAAAGATAATTGAAGTGAGCAGGTTTGGACCATACAAGAAAGCGTTAAGAGTTACCGCGTGGGTGATGCGTTATATAGGAAAGCGACAAAAAGAAAGGAAAACTGGTTCGCTGGAAGGAGAAGAATTGAACAAGGCAGCGTTTGTGCTGATAAAGCAGGAGCAGAAAATGCTACAAAATGCAGTGACACGAATATATGACAACATGAATCTGTACGGCACGAACATCTTCGAAGATGATCAAGGTGTCATAAGAGTAAAAGAAAGGCTTCAGTGGAGTGATTTGAGCTTTGATGAGAAGCATCCTATTATTTTACCAAGAGAAAGTCACTTTCAGAACTTCGATTTCTGAACGCGCATCGAGTAACAATGTACCGTGGCGTTGCGGCAACATTGACACATCTAAGAACGAAGGTTTGAATTGCGCGTGCCCGACAGATGGTGAAATATGTGATAAAGAAATGCATCACATGTAGGAGATTCAACTCTAGACCAATGGCACAAGAAATTTCACCACTACCAGCTGACAGGATAACACAGACGAGGCCATTCGACACAGTTGGTATTGTCTTTGCTGGACCGCTAAATGCTCGAGAGGAGAAAGGCGAAAAAATTACAAAATTTCACATTGTGATATTTACGTGTGCAGTAACAAGAGCCATACAACTGGAGTTGTTCAAGAGGATGTCATCAGAAGCGTTTATACAAGCATTCCGAAGATTCGTAGCTAGAAGAGGATTGTGGACAACTATTTACAGTGGTAATGCAAGACCATTCAAGAAATCTAAAAAAGAGATGAAGAAGATTATAAAGATGGAAGATGAAAGGGTTCAAGGGTTCAACAGTATACCAGTAACCTGAAAATAAAATGGAAGTTTATTGTAGTGTTAGAAGGATTTTATGAAAGACTGATAAGAAGCTTTAAAACATTATTGGCAAAAAGTATAGGTGCTCAGCGTTGGACGAAGATCTACAGACTGTGGTTGTTGAAGCAGAAGGAGTACTTAAGAACCGGCCTCTTACTTATGTGTATCACGATCCTAACGAGCCACAACCAATCACACCGGCGGAAGTTATAGGAGGCAGGCAAGCAATGAACAAGCAGGAAGAAGACAGACTCGGAGAATATAGTTTGCTGAATTACTGGAGTGCAAGCAAACGGGCAATGATAACATGGTGGACCAGATGGAAAAAGGAGTACCTGAGGGAGCTTAAGTGTGCCAGCAGAAAAACAGAGCGTCACACAAATGTACAAGAAGGAGATGTACTCTGCTTAGAGAAGCGCGAAAAAGAACTCAGTGGAAACTCTGCAAGGTCGAAAAAATTTTTCCAGGCCAGGATGGACCAGTGAGAACATGCTTGCTTCGTACACCTGAAGGTAAATTAGTCAAGAGGCCAATTCAACTGTTGTAATCACTCGAAGGCTGCTTCGGTTGAATCTGGCTGGCAGGAAAATGTAGAAAACTGATTGAAGATGGAGCCCGGAGGCGAGAAAGAAGAAGTAGTTAGGGGCACGCTCTGCATATTTTTTATTCCTGTTCTGTCAACAATAAACCGAAGACGTATCGATTCTGCGGTCTCTCTGGTCCTTCTAAAACACTTGTGGGATTGTCAAATAAAAAGCAAATATTGCGCAGGTCTGAGGCATCATAACAACACGTCAATATTCTGTACGTGTGTCTCTTACAAGAAAAAGCATACATAGCTAATTATATTGACCGTAGCGTTTATCACTTTGCGCTGACCAGGCAACGCTTGCAGAAAAGGCAAGTGTTTCCAACGCTTTGCTAAGACCACACGGTGGTGAAACCTACCTGTGACCTTGCGTTCTACACCTTATCACATCCGAGACGGGCGCGCAGGATGCGCGCGCTACGTTTTCCAAGACAACTTCCCGATAGCGCTCATGTTTCTCGTGTGACGTGACTTGATGCCCTCGTTCGCCTCTGCTGCACGCTTGAGGCACTCTAACGCAGCGCCTCCTGAATACCATTTGACATTTTTCTTGCGCAGAGCATCAAATGAACGTTTTCTTCACTCTTTCTAGACGCAACACTTTCTTCTTTTGACGAGATTTGCAATGTAATATGAAGTTAGAGGGCCACTTTTCGTTCTTGATTTTTTCAAAAACAGCGTTTTGTGAAACATAGGATAGCACTTAAATTCTTTACACTGTACAGCCAGAAGACTACCATAGCCATTCTTAACATTTAAAGCTTGCTGTCTTGCTCGATCATTGAAGCATTGCCCAGTTTACCCTAAAATTACTTTTCCCCGTGTCAATGGTATCTCATACACAACATTAAATTGACATTCAGTAAACCTATCTTCATGACGAATGGTGCAAAATTGACTCTTCCGGTTGTTTTTTAGTACATACACATTTCAAAGCTTGCAAGGAGAGGAAAACAAGGTAATATCATATCTCCTCGCTATTTGTGTGAATTGTGAAATACTTTGTGTACGTAAAGTATTACAAGCAAAGGTGTTTGGTCACTCTGTTTTTCTTGTGATCCTATTGTTTTTAGTTTCTGCAACAAAGAGAAGTTTATCGACTTCCAACCAAGGATAAAGTACATGACAAAAACATCGAGCTTCACGACTACAAAGGGTGCATGTACAGTCAGGAAAGCACCACTACCGAGGTACATTGTATGTGGGGGAATGTACCCCTCTATTTACTGTACAGCGCGTGGTGCTCCAGAAGGCTTAATCATGCGCGGTGGTCGGTCTTCTCAACACGCGGTAGGAACAAGTAGCGACTTAGCGCTGTACAACTCTAGATATTATTTCTTTTTTTGTCGCCTGAAACAATGCTGCTTTCGTACACAGTAAGTGCATGCCCGGAGGTATAAAAGAGGCCTTCAGCCTGGGGGGCGCCGGGCGGGGGGTACAAGGGAGTGGGGGGGGGGCTCTTGTCTCCCCCAAAATAAGGCATCAGCCTGCATGCAACAAAGAGAAGTTTATTGACTTCCAACCAAGGATAAAGTACATGACAAAAACATCGAGCTTCACGACTACAAAGGGTGCTTGTACAATCAGGAAAGCACCACCACCGAGGTACAATGTATGTGGGGGAATGTACCCCTCTATTTACTGTACAGCGCGTGGTGGTCCAGCAGGCTTAATCATGCGCGGCGGTAGGTCTTCTCAACAGGCGGTGGGAACAAGTAGCGACTTAGCGCTGTACAACTCTAGGTATTATTTCTTTTTTGTCGCCTGAAACAATGCTGCTTTCGTACACAGTAAGTGCATGCGCGGTGGTATAAAAGAGGCCTTTAGGCTGGGGGGCGCCGAGGGGGGGTACAAGGGAGTGGGGGGGGGGCTCTTGTCTCCCCCAAATAAGGCATCAGCAACAATCTGCGCGTAAAAAACTGACTGAAGGCGCCACTCAATGAAGAAGGCGCTATACAAAATTTAACTCAAGTGTCGACCAGCACACTTTGCCCGAATGGATTACAAATAACAACGACAATGGGGTGATGAAATTAAAAAGATGATACAGATATATATATATATATATATATATATATATATATATATATATATATATATATACAAGTCCCCTTCTGCATGTGCTAGACAGCGGGAAGGGGTCACCAGGTAGTGATTGGGGCGGCTAGCTTGCCATTCCTCAGAAAAAAGAATTTGGTATGCCAGCGACGAAGGAAGTTTTCCTCGCCGCTGGCCTCGAGTTCGCCGGATAGGTGGGCCCATAGCAACCGCCGGATACGCGAGACTACCGGAAACGCACTCCGCACAGGCTTTCAACGCGCCTCCGCTAGCGATCTCTTTTCCAAATAGCTAGCATCGTGAAGATCAGCACAAGTTGGCAGAAGGCACCTTTGTTGCGCTTGTGGTGGGGAGGTGGGCGGATACCAAAGGAGTGGGCTACCATCCACCACACGGGTTTCACCGCCACGCATTGGAACAACGCGCGATCCTGCGATTCAACTGCGTGACAGTTCGGGCAACGTGCATCCAGAACTAATCCAAATTTATGCAGGCGTTGTCTGGTGGGGAGGATGGCCCAGGCCTTTTTCAGGGGGAAATCCTGTGCATCACGGGGGGTGCCACAACGGAGCGAGAGTAATTCGTGCCTCGCGCGCTCAGCTTGTTTTTGTTCAGTGTCGCTCAGCTGCTTCCGCGTGATGGCTTCAACGATGCGCGCTGGCAGGTCCTCATCCACATCGCCTTCGGGCACTTCTTGCCTCAACATGCGCCAGATAGCCGACGCCGTTTTATAGAAGGGCGCGGGTGCCTCAGCAAAGGGCCTGGTGTGGCGGCCTGCATCCAGCGAGTCGTGCTTCACTCCACTCCAGTAGAAGAGTAGGTTGCGCCCTAGGTAATTGCTCGCGCGCGCGAGCATGCGGGCGGTTTTCAGGGCCAGGACTCTGCTCGTGGTCAACACATGTGGTAGCCCGAGACCCCCTTCTGACACGGCCAGTTGTAGCAAGTTTTGCTTCAATGGTGGCGGTTTCCCATCCCAGAGGTATGCGTTAATGAGTTTGGTCAACTGGCTTGCTGTTCTTGTGGGCATCACGCTACTCGGCTCGCATGCGAGGCTAGGGCGCAAATGCTTGTTCTGACGGCTACTGCTTTCTCGCATAGCGTCAGGCCTTGTAGGCTAGCGCTCTCTGACACTTGTGCAGCCGTGTCCACGACTCGGGACCACGTAGAGGCCGTAACTCCCTCGCGGGAAAAGTATATACCGAGGACCTTAACAGCGGTGACTACCTCGAAGTTGCCGATCACGTGCGCCGGGAAATGGCCGAATAGGAGGGCTTTAAACTTCCTCACATTTAGCTGTGCACCTGATGCTAGGGCGTATGACACGAATACCTGGTGAAAGCGCTCGATACTGCTTGGATCTCGCACAAAAAGGGAGATATCGTCAGCGTATGCGAGGACTTTCAGGTCCGCAGTTCCTGGGAGAGGAAGGCCCCGGATGTGCGCGCCGCTTGCCAGGGATGTAAGTAGCGGCTCTATCGCGAGTACAAAGAGGGTTGGGGCAAGCAGGCACCCCTGCCTGATCCCTCTCGTATACTGAAAGGTGTCCGTCGTGGAGCCATTTACTACTACGTGGCACCTGAGGTCTGAGTAGGACGGTTTTGCGAATGGGTGTGATTTTGCTGTTGGGATATTCATCATGTTTGAGTCTTATAATCTGGTTTTTAAGGCTGACCTCACACTTGTGCTCTCATAACTTCGAAGGGTGGCCTGAAGAAACGTGGTGGACATTCCCCTTTTTACTAATTTTGAATGCCCGCTATCAGAAGGCAGAACATTCTTAGCACTCCCCGACTGATAGCACGAGCAAGTATGAGCCTTCTCCGAAAAAAAAGCGGAACATCTAAGAACTGACTGCCGTTGTCTTTTGGCAATTGAAACGTAAATTCTAACCCCCAGAAGTGCTTTTTGAAGACGTTGAGCACAGCTGAATGCTGTCAATAAAACAAATTATTCCAGTTTTTTCAACAAGCACAATGTAATCTTCAACACTGAGTACCGGTACACTATCAAGGCTAGCAGAAATGATTTTGTCAATAACACTTAAGAAGATGTCACAAAGAAGTGGGGCCAATGATGAACCTATACGTATGCTGGTGCGTTGTATCTAGAATTGTCCATCGTACTTAATGGTAGTCGAATGAAAATAAAATTCTAAAAGCATAATAAAATTTTCAAAGTTCATGCCTATATTATTCTGAAAATTCACCTCCTGTTCTTCAAAACATTTTTCACAACAAAAACTGGGCCATCACAAAGAACAAAGTATTAAACGTTGATAATGTCTATTGAAAATTCCACCACACTTCAGCGAAAACCTTTCTGTAATTTCTGCACCAAAGTGAAGAAGTTTCTTACGAGAAACGAATCATGAAAAGTTTTTTTTGAAATTGTCCTCAAGACATCCTACCACATGTTGCTGCCATGACGTTCTCTCCGAAAGAATTACTCGGAAAGGATTCTCAGGCTTGTGCGTCTTGCAGGTGAAAAAGGCCTCCAAGAAACCTCTTTCGAACTAGACTAATAAGTTTTTTAGGTTACCAAGCTTGAAGTCCTTCATTAGCATCAGCGCTTTTTTATGCTGTTTTGGGTCGAAGTTGACGAGCTTGAAGTGTTTCTCAGTAGCCATGGTTGCTTTTACCTATATAAAACTTGCAGATGCATCACGAATCCGCCTTCTTTATCGGCTTGTACCACCTGCAAGTTATTATCTTTCAGGTACATGGCTATCTTCTTTAGAGGTAGTCTTGGGGCTTTCTTGTAATCTTTGATGGCAAAGTTAACTTTATCTACTATGATATGGCTTCTTCATTCGTCACTCGCTTTGTGCACCAAGCTGCGTGCCATAGCCAGCTGTTGATAGTGTTCTAGTCATGGCTCAAAACTATATTTTGGTGTCAAGTACCTTTTCAGCTTCACCTGGTAAGGATACACGCCTCAACTTGGTGACTTTGCTTAATGACTGACTTTGATTTGTGTTTTCCAGCGAAAACTGTAGGGTACGTTTCCAAAAAAATTCTGTTGTATTACCGCAAGGCATGTGAAGTGACGCAATCTTGCAGCTTCATGAGAAGGATCCTTCCCTTCAAGAACTAGGAAATTAAGGCAATCGTAGTACATCGAAACCTGTCACCACTTCTCAGATTTTCTCACCTTGCATATTTTTTGGCATGACCACAAGAAGGTTGGACGCGACCGAAAAAAGCGCCAAAATCGGGAGGGGCGATTCTTCTCTTCAAATTGTAGGACAGCGTGCGTGACTGGCAGGTTGTATAGGCTATTAGGTCTGCGAAGGTGAGCACCAAGTATATAGCGACCGAAGTACACAGGACAAAGCCCAAGGTAGAAGAAATTTGCAGCAACAAGAGCTTAATTTGGGCGAGTTAGTTCATCGTGATTGTTTTCTAGTAACAGCACGACAACTTCAGGAAGGAAAAAAAGGGCAGCAACGAGCGATCACTGTCAACTGAAATTGATTGCACGTACTATGACCACTTCTGTACCGAGTACAAGAACAGTGCTCATGCATGTTATACCGTACGTACATGAGGTATCTCACAGTTTAAAGAAAATAGCGAGCAGATATGATATTAACTTGTTCTTTTCCTCCTCTTACAACGTTTCAAAAATGTGTGTGCTAAACAGAAACAGGAATAGTCAATTTTGCACCATCCGTCACGAGAATAAGTTTACTGAATGCCAATCTCATGTTGTGTATATGAGACTGTTGACACGTGGAAAAGTAAACATACGACAAACTGGGCAATGCTTCAATGATTGAGCGAGACAGCATGCTTTGAATGTTACGAATGGCTATGGTAGTCTCATGGCCGTACACTATAAAAATGTAAGTGCCGTTCTACGTTTCATAAAACGCGGTTCCCGAAAAAGCAAGAACAAAAATGAAAGAGAGGTTTTGAAAGCATTTTTTATCAGGAAGACCAAGAATAAATGCATCAGTACACCTTCACGTATCATTTCCGAGGGAAATTATTCTTTTCTAGGTAAGATTACTTTGTCATTGTCACACAAGTGTCGTCGCGCATGAGCACTGTTCTTGTACTCGGTATAAAATCGGTCGTAGCACCTTCAATAAAGTTCACTTGACAGTCAGCGCTCTTTCCAGTCCTTTGTGCCTTCTCCTCAACTTGTCGCGATGTTACTAGAACACACCCACAGTGAACCAACTCGCCCAAATTAAGCTCTTGATGTTGTTCATCAACCTCCGATAATGCACCCTGTTTCCTGCATTTTTATATGCCGCCAAACAAAAAAGTGACACTGTATCTGCATGTTAAACCGCAAATGTCGTCGAACGACGTTAATCTTGCGTCTGGAGAGAGTGAACAATACGTTTATTTGATGCTCTGCGCAAGAAAGTAGGTCGTTAAAGAACCCCAGGTGGTCAAAATTTCCGGAGCCCTCCACTACGGCGTCTCTCATAATCATATGGTGGTTTTGGGACGTTAAACCCCACAAATCAATCAAAGAAAGTAGGTCAATATTATTCTGGAGGCGCTGCGTTATAGTGCATCGAGCGTGCAACAGAGGCGAACGAGCGGATCAAGTACACGTGAGACATGAGCGTTATCTGGTAGCTACCTTGTAAAACGAAGCACGCGTCATGCGTGTTCGGCTTAAAGGCGATAATGTGTAGAGCGCCAAGTGACGCGTAGGTGCTACCACCGTGTTGTCTTAACAAAGCGTAGAAAACAGTTGCCTTTTTGCAAGCGTTGCATCGTCAGCGTAACGTGATAAGTGCTACGGTCCTTAGAATCACTTATGCAAGCCTTTTCTAGTAAAAAGACACCCATACAGAATATTCACTTGTTGATATGGTGCCTCAGATATGCGCAATAATTGCTTTTTAATTCACAACCGCACCAGTATAACGCTAAATCTGGATCATTATTGGTGGGTGCTGCAGATGAGTACAAACAGACAAATGTACAGAAAGACAGACAGACAAACAAACACAGAAAGAGAAACCACAATTTTTGCGTCGTAGGTCCCTAAGAAAGACTATCGTTTTTAAAACAAGCAAAGTGTGCAATGCTCCGGCGGTCTGTGCGTGGCACCATACCACGCACTAAGAGACTAACCGCTCGTGGTGTAACCAGTTCACGGCTGCGTAAAAGTAGAAGAGGTCGAAGACGTTCGTCTGGTGGCTTGTGAGGAACATTTTGTGTGTACGGTTGTGTTCTTGAGATATCGGGCACAAGTTCGCCCTAAATAGTTTTCGCAAAGAGGTGGTCCGTTTGCTGCTAACACTACACACACACACAAACACAATCATATATATATATATATATATATATATATATATATATATATATATATATATATATATATATATATATATATATATATATATATATATGAGGTATAACAGACAGTAATGCCAAGGAATGTACAGGGGAAGTTATTAAAACCAATGGAATGTAAATAAGAAGAAAGAAAAGTGGATGAAAAAATTACCAACTGTGAGCAGGAATCGAACCTACGACCTTCGAATTCGATTTCCTGCTCACAGTTGGTAATTTTTTCATCCACTTTTCTTTCTTCTTATTTACATTCCATTGGTTTTAATAACTTCCCCTGTACATTCCTTGGCATTACTCTCTGTTATACCTCATTAATATTGTGTTAAAAACACGGAAAAACGAGCCCTTAGGTATACACTTCTTTCCCTTATTTTATATATATATATATATATATATATAAATTATGAGGAAGAGCTTTATTCGAGGCGAGCTCGAGCTGGCACACACTGACGATGATATCTACAGATGAGGAAATTATACAAATGATGATGACACGCCCAATTGATAAAAAGAGTCGGTGACTGCGCTCACACTAATTCCCCATCACGCTGGAAGCGGCCTCCTGGCCCCGCGAGAGACAACATTAGAAATTGCGTCGAGTATACAGTTTTAGCCGAGAAACGTGCACAATTTCTGTCCCACGGCAACAGTGGTTGCAGCGAGCGTTAAGGGGTGAGATACGGTAATTAACGGGGGACGTTTGTTCAATCACCGTATAAGGCCCTATAAAACGACTGAGGAATTTTTCACATAAGTGGGACACACGCACGGGAGTCCACAGAAGAACTTCGTCTCCTGGAGAAAAGGTGACAGCACGGTGTGTTGAGTCGAAGCGAGACTTGCGAGCTTCCTGAGAGATGCCGGTGTTGATTCGGGCCAGATGACGGCAGTGCTCAAGGCGAGACAAAAATTCTGTGAATAAAGGGCTTGCTGAGGTAGCAGGAGCCGAAAGGAAGGAGACGTCCAGAGTTACACTTGGAGAGCGGCCATGGACCAGAAAATAGGCAGAAAAGCCGGTGGTGCGTTGCGTAGCTGTATTGTAGGCGAACGTTACGAATGGCAAATCGGCGTCCCAGTTCGTGTGGTCAGGGTTAACGTACATGGCAATCATATCCGAGAGGGTACGATGAAAGCGTTCCGTCAAGCCATTTGTTTGAGGATGATAAGCAGAAGTTGTTTTGTGGATGGTGTTGGCGGCGCGTAGAACCTCAGCAACAATAGAGGAAAGAAAGACCTTGCGGTGGTCACTGAGCAGAACACGTGGAGCTCCGTGGTGTAAAAATATGTTACGCAATAAAAATCAGCTATTTCAGTGGTTGTACCAGCGTGCAGCGAGGCGGTTTCCGCGTAACGAGTGGAGTAGTCAACTGCCGTTACAATTCAACGATTTACATTGGAGGTCACGGGAAGGGGGCCGTACAAGTCTATCCCGACGACTTCGAATGGCAAAGCGGGAAAAGGAAGAGGTTGGAGAAAGCCAGAAGGAGCAGTAGTGGGTCGTTTCCGCCGTTGACGTAGGGCACACGAAGAAACATATTTGGCAATCGTGGATGAGAGGCCAGGCCAGGTGCACCGACTGCGTATTTTGTCGCAAGTTTTGTGATACCCGAGATGCCCAGCAGCAGGATCATCGTGGAATGTCTCAAGAACCTGACGTTGTAGACAACGTGGTATAACGGGGACCCATTTGTTTCCTTCAACGTGGTAAATATAGCGATGTAAAACACCATCGTAAAGCTTGAATTGGTTCAGTTGTCGTCGGCAAAGTCGGGCGTTCGGAGAAGTGGATGTACCTTCTAAGCGTGCTATTATGGAGCGGCAGTAAGGGTCAACACGTTTATGCGACACAAGGATAGAAGGGCGGCCAGATGTTAGCCAAGTGAGACCTGCGATGGGTTTGGGTAGAGGGATATAGATATATATATATATATATATATATATATATATATAAATATGCGGCAGCACACTGCGGTCGTGCCAATACTCTTCGTCTTCCTTTGCTTCTTGCCTAGGATAGTAAAGCCACCGCTGTGTTGGGAGGCACGTGCGGTGGCAAACAGAGGATCCAAGTGGAGATCGTTGCGTTGTTCTCTCTGGAAATCAGCCGCGTTGGGGAACGTGCTTGTAACAGCAGCAAGGCAGTCGTCCAAATTCTCAGCATCGCAGTCAGTAGTCGCAAGAGGAATCCGGGAGAGGCAGTCTGCGTCAGCGTGACGACGGCCACTCTTGTACGACACCGTAAATTCGTATTCCTGAAGTCGCAGCTCCCAACGTGCGAGGCGGCCAGATAGGTCACGCAAACCTACTAGCCAGCATAACGAATGGTGATCGGTAATTATCTTAAATGACCTCCCGTAAAGATAACAACGAAACTTCTGTACGGCGAAAACAGCTGCCAGACATTTCTGTTCCGTAACTGTGTAAGTGCGTTCTGATTTGCTCAGGCAACGGCTGGCATATGCCACGACATGCTCTGCGCCATTGTGACGTTGTACAAGCACCGCACCTACACCAATACCACTAGCGTCCGTGTGGACCTCAGTCGGGCAGGATGGATCGAAGTGACGCAACAGTGGTGCTGACGTTAGTGCAAACTTAAGTTGTGAGAATGCGGCGTCACACTCTGGTGTCCAGTTGAAGGTTGCATCCTGTCGCAAGACGTTTGTCAGCGGACACACGATCTCCGCAAGTCGTGGAACAAAACGATGAAAATATGAGCATAGGCCGACAAATGAGCGAAGTTCTCGTGCGGACTGCGGTGATTCAAAAGAGATCACTGCTTCTATCTTGCGAGGATCGGGTCTGACGCCATCCTTGTCAACCAAGTGCCCCAGCACGAGAGTTTGACGTTCGCCCAAGCGACATTTTTTAGAATTCAAAACCAGCCCAGCTTTTTCGATGCAGTCGAGAACAAGACTGAGACGGTTGTTATGTTCCTCAAACGTACGACCAAAGATCACAACATTGTCAAGGTAGCACATGCATATCTCCCATTTTAGACCACGTAATACTGTGTCCATAAATCTTTCAAAGGTGGCTGGAGCATTACAAAGGCCAAAAGGCATGACATTAAATTCAAATAAGCCATCCGGAGTTACGAAAGCAGTCTTTTTTTGTCGCCGGGTTCCATAGGTATTTGCCAATAACCTGACCACAAATCAAGCGTTGAAAAATAGGAAGCGGCATGCAAGCAATCTATGACGTCATCAATCCGCGGTAAGGGATATACATCTTTCTTCGTCATAGTGTTTAGACGCCTGTAATTCACGCAGAATCTCCAGGAACTATCCTTTTTTCTGACAAGAATGACCGGGGCTGCCCACGGGCTGGACGACTCTTGCATGACCCCTTTGTTCAGCATGTCCTTTACTTGTTCGGCGATAACTTTGCGCTCAGAGGATGACACTCGGTAGGGCTTTTGGCGGATGGGGTATGCAGAGCCAGTGTCTACTCTATGACGAGCGCGAGACGAGGGTAACTGAAGTGGTGCATATCTATGTTTGAAGTCGAAAGCAGCAACATGCCGGGAAAGGACCTGCACCAGCGCTTGCGGTTCCGTCGTACTGAGAGTATTGCTGATCATAGCGAGCATTAGATCTTCATTATGGTGAATAGCACAAGCAAACGAAGAGGTGGGGAGGTCCGTAGCCATTGCTTCTATCGAGTTGCATGAGGCTTCATCAAAGAGAGCTATCTTCATCCCGCGAGCAAGCACAACCGGCGTGGCAGAACAGTTCAGCGCCCACAATGTTGCTACTCCTTTCGTCATGCACACAGCAGAACAAGGCACAAGTATGTCCTTCTTATAACAGTACGCGTTCTTGCGTAGAGGCCCCACTACGAGGTCAACACAAGCATCATCAACCGCTGTAGAAGAGACTCGAACGGGTGTCAGGTACCACACAATAAGTGTGTTCCTGTCTTCGCCACGGTAGTCTTCTTTGGAAAGCGACGGTATAAACAAATTGTTTAGTGATATTTCCCCACTACCACAGCCAACGGGAGCACCGCATTGCTCCAGGAAATCGATACCAAGAATGACATCGTGTGAACAACGAGATAGAACCAGAAACTCCGATACAAATAATTTTCCAGCCAATGAAACACTGACAACACATACACCAAGAGGATTAAGCCACTCGCCTTCTACACCACGAAAGGTGAATGAATCGTCCCATGAAAACATAACTTTGCGACCTAAGTGGTTTCTGAAGGCGAGGCTCCTCACAGACACAGTCACCCCAGTGTCAACTAACGCCATCGTCGGTATTCCATCAATCAACACATTCACTTTGTTTTTGATCATAACAATAGGCAGAGGTATATCTTGAAAAGACCGTCCGGCGACCTCACCTCCATTGGCCGCGGATGCTAGTTTCCCGGCGGCGGAGAAGAACGACGCACAGGAGACGGCGAGCGACGAGAACGGTTGGACGGTGGCGTCAAACTCCGCTCGGATGCTGGCGAATCACTGCGTCTGGTCTCGCGCGAAAAACGGTTCCTTGGAAACAAGTCGGTTGTCCGCAGGTCATATGAAGCACCGGGTCTTGGTGGCGAAGACATGGCTGGTGTCCTTCGTGATTGGCGGCATTGTTGGCGGCAATACCGAGCGATATGCCCAGTGAAGCCACAGTTGTAGCACACGGGAGGGTCACGGTTTATACTATATTCAATGGAACGAATCCTGGGCCACTGCTGTCGGCGAGGAAGTTCGTTATCACGCGAAGAACGGGTTTCTGCCACTCTCTCGAATTCATTGTATTCGTCGTAAGTTACATCTTGGTAGTAGGGTTGGTACTGTCCTTGCCGCAGCGGTACGTAGTCTGGCTGAGAGCCCTGACTATAAGAATGTGGCTGTGCTCGTCGTGATCGTGCGTCATAGGCAGGGCCTCTATCGTATAGACGTGGCTGATACTGAGGTGTGGCATCAGAATCCTCAAAGCCCTCCGCCACTCGGTGCGAGGAGAATGAAGCAACGTTTCGCTCGAACTCTGGTGGCTGATAGGGGGGATGAGTGCTTGGGCGGTTTGCCACTTGCGCGTACAGGCCAAGTTCTTCACGTACTATCTGCCGAATAGTTGTTGCAAGATCAAGTGCCTGGTTGCTGTCTATGCTCGCGATGGTCGTCACATTGGGTAGCCTGCCGAACTTCGGCGTGATGCGTTTCGTCTTTAGTCGTTCAAAAGTGCGGCAATGACGAATGACATCGGTGACAGATGTCAAGGTATCTTTCGCGATGAGGAAACTGTAAACATCCTCGGTGATTCCTTTTAGAATGTGCCCGACTTTGTCTTTCTCAGACATTCTGGAGTCAATGGTCCTACATAGCTTTATGACTTCCTCAATGTAGGTCGTGCAAGTTTCACCTGGCACTTGAGCGCGTTGCATTAGCGTCTGTTCTGCTCTTTTCTTTATCGTTGTCGGGTCGCCGAAGCGCTCTTTGATTTCAGAAACAAATCTGTCCCACGTCGTTAGTGTTTCCTCCTAATTCTCGTACCACATTATTGCAGTATCCGTCAGAAAGAACATGACGTACAAAAGCTGAGAAGCGGCATCCCATTTGTTAGCGGCGCTCACCCGTTTGTATTGCACGAGCCAAGTTTCGACGTCTTCATCTGGTCTGCCGGCAAAGGGACGAGCATCTCTCAGTTGTGGAGCCGAACTGGTCGGCGCAGAAGTCTAGAGGGGTCGGTGTTCATTTGCGTTGTGGGACATGTCCAGACCAGATGGATTCGGTGGAAGTCCATAAATGCAACGGCTCCGTCGAAAAACTTGCGGTTCACCTTCCGTCTTCGGGTGTCGATTACCCAGCACGTCCACCACAACTGTAACAGCGAGCTGTGATAAGATGGTTTTATTTACAGGAGGTGAACGATGGTCGTTTGCGGCAGCACACTGCGGTCATGCCAAGACTCTTCGTCTTCCTCTGCTTCTCTTCTCTACCTTTTTCTAGTATGTTACAATATATAAATATATATATATATATATATATATATATATATATATATATATATATATATATATATATATATATATATATATATATATATATACAGGGCATCATAGCGGCAACCAACCCCGACGGCAGAAACCAGCTGAGAGGGTCTAAATGATTGCTACCATAATACAACACCGACAGGACGAAAATTTGTTATTCTATACGTACTACAAGCGTCAAACAGTATTAGGACTACAGCAGGGCGCAAAGCTCTCGGTGTGGTGTTCTCCGGCCTAACAAACTTGGAGGCCTGTGCAAGCGTGTGAACGTGCGGAACGAAAAGCCTGACATGTGCTACAAGAAACACACCACGTGGTTTTTGTCCTGCAAGTGTGGAGTCGTGTGCAATATACTGCTGACACGTGAACACGTTTACATCGGCTGAACTGGCTAATGTATACATGGTCGCTTACGAGAACACGCTTATAATTAGATTTAAAATTATGCAGCAGCATTACCTTACACTGTGCAACTTGCGGTTGTTCCGCCGTTCTTGACAAAACTATCGTAACCACGAATTAGCGATCCTTCGGAAAATTTTTGAAACATCCTATACAGAACAGCTTGAACCCAGTTGTGTTAGCATGCCCTCTGCATTGCTTTCGAAGAACTGCTGTAATTGCTAAACCTTTGGCTTTTGCTTAGTTTTGCGTTTTAAACGCGAAGCGTTTCTTAGCGAACTTCGGCGACGTGAGCGTATCTGATTGACTGATTTGTGAGGTTTAACGTTCTAAAACCAAGCTATGATTATGAGAAAGGCCGTAGTAGAGGGCTCCGTAAATTTCGACCACCTGGGATTCTTTAACGTGCACCCAAATCTGAGCCTCCATCAGAAATGCAGCCGCTGCAGCCAGGATTCGGTCCCACGACCTACGAGAGCATATCTATCTATCTATCTATCTATCTATCTATCTATCTATCTATCTATCTATCTATCTATCTATCTATCTATCTATCTATATCTATCTATCTATTTATCTATCTATCAATCTATCTATCTACCTATCTATCTATCTATCTAGCTGCTTATGTTTGGGTGCTCTTATGTCACCCCTCTAACTTGGCTTGAACTGAAACTAGCATGGCAGGGTAAGACGATTTGACGAATACGACGCGCTGTTCAAGTCAAGACATTAGGAATGTCACAATCCCGTCGGTGCGTCGTCAAACACTTCCCGCCAGAGAGTGGAACAAACCAACTGGAGGGTATGTGCCGCTGATATGCGGGTATGTGCCACAAGCGATAGACACTTAGTATCTACCCAGGAGTGACGAGGGCACAAATGGACAATTTGAACGTTCGAAAGTTAGGAAATATCCGACATCTGTAGCGTCGACCCATCAAATGGAAAGAATAAATGTCAGGGTCGCTGCTGGAATCGAACACAAGCATTCTACGCGGCAATGGAGCATTGCACCACATAACTACGCCAGGTCTCGAAACTATACTTTTCAAATAGACACTAATCTTCGTGGAACGTCGATAGTGCTTACAGTGCTGCCTACCCAATTTTATGAACAACACATATGTACTACTTTCATGCAGCGTTCACGTGGGGTTAATCTCAAATGTGGTTTCTTGCCATGCGCTGAAGTTGACTTATGTAGCAGTGTCCAGGGCCAGCATCCTTGCGAGCGTCAGCGTTTCATATCAGCTTCTGGTGTTGCTAATACGCATGTTCCAGGTAGCATTGTTGCGCAAGTGCAAACAACTGGTTATATAAACATCTTAACTCTTGAACATATATATGCGTGTGCAACATTTATAAATATACTTAGCGTCGTTTCATGACGTGTCGCTCAATAAAAAATTCAAGCATGGTCACCTCCTCTCCGCATGCTTCGCAAAAGGCCGATTCCCAGGTACGTGGGATCTGCCGATTTTTTTCTATTTGCTTTGTGATGTTCTGCTTTGCGGAGTTTTGCTTTTCCCCATCACACACTACACTGAAAGCTTTCACAGTTTGTGACTCATCACAATTTGTGTAAAATATTGTGAATTTTTCTTGCCCATAAACTTCTGCATAACTT
This sequence comes from Rhipicephalus annulatus, assembly GCA_013436015.1. Lineage (NCBI taxonomy): Eukaryota > Metazoa > Arthropoda > Arachnida > Ixodida > Ixodidae > Rhipicephalus > Rhipicephalus annulatus. The sequence goes on from WOVY01000842.1 coordinate 40,972, forward strand.
TGTTTAATGCCCTTCAGTAGCACTGACATATCAAACGCCAAAATTTCATCACGTTCTACTTTAACTACACAATCACGCATACCCCGCATAAGAACTTGCTAGAGAGCACACTGATTCTGTTATATTGCACTAAACCTCTGAAACACGTTACCTTGTACTATCCTAGCGTCCACATCTCTTCATCTGTGTAAACAATTTCTTCAAAATCAACAACGAAATATATAACATTTATACTTGAACTTCTTATTATTATCATTTCGATTTGTTGTATTATTATGTATTTTTGAATTGCTAAGTAACTATTGTGTGTGGTTACTGCACCTAATTGCATATGTATATACTCAATATTTTTCCTGTAGCTCAGCGAACTTCCACTGTTAAAAAAACGGACCCCTGCAACTGCCTTTCAATGGGCTCTAGGGTCATATCTGGATAGTAAATACCAGCTATTCCTCTGTATTTTACATGCAATACAGTAATTGAATTAAAATAGCTTTAGTACTTTATCAGTTTGTTCATTATTATGAAAAAACTAATAGAGTATAATAATAAACTAAAACCTATAATAAAAATAAACTAACAAACCTTATTATGACTTCACTTTTAAAGCGCTTTACGTTTTAATGGCTTCCCTTGTTTCAGCCGAATTTTCTCGTCTGTTTTCATTCCTGACCACTGATTGCTTTCATTACGCGCTTGTTTATTTTCTAGTAATCACATTTCTCACCCTGTTGATTTTGCACTTGAAAACATCTTCATCGTCCTTGGCAAGATATGCTTGCGTTATATCAAGTGGTTTTCCTGTGTCGCCCAGTTCCTATGTGAGAGCTAACACGATGCACACAAAAGACTGGAACACAAGAAGCAACACAAACTCGCAGAGTAAGCGCAAACACCCGTTTACAGACCTGTAATTGTTAGCGTGAAAAGAAAAAAAGGAGAGCGTTCAAATGAGAGAGAAACAGACAGCACGCAGTTCTCCAGCGTGCGCATAAACAATTTCAAGAGGGAATAAATTACATACATGTATGGCGTGTGTGTATCAAAATAAATATGAGTTGGAACTACAGTTACGTGTCTAGTCTTCTTGCTACCATCTTCGTGCGTTTACCACTTTCATAATGTCGCTATACCAACTGGCTCAGTCCCAGAGCTTGGTTCAGTATATTTTTTGTATGTAGGTAAATATTTTAATGCACCATTTTCTCTTCTACTAACGTTCATCGGTGGCAATGAAAGTTACAAAAAGTTTCAAAGTGCCCAGTTCCGTGGTGTTTATCGCATTGTCGGATCTCAGTTTAAGCTTCATTTCAGAAAAAGGCAATGCACAATTCTAGAAAACACACGCCGGAGTAAAAGCATGTGCGGAAGGGTCCGCTTCTGGTCTCTTTTTATTTTGTTATGTCAGTTAATGCAATCCTCACTTATCGTGTACATACCCTGCGTAAAAACTTTCGAGCCTCACGCTATAGCCCAGACAGATTATAGATCAATAAACATTGCCGCAATGAAACCAAATTTCCTATTTTTGCCAGTGAGAGTGACATTAGAAACTCACTGTTCACGCCCCACTCTTCTGGCGGTGGCAGAGACGCTTCTGACCCAGGTGACTGCTGCTGCTGTCCCTGTTGAGTCATGGCCGGAAAACTTCCTTTTTATGCTTGTGCCTCTTACCCAATACGAGACACGAACCGGATGATGATGATTATTGTCCTTCTGTGCCGGGTTGGCTGTGGCCACGATGCCGACAAAGAAGAAAAATCAGGGCCGCAGTAGACCGATCGGGATGATAGGTAGGCTGATAGGAATTCAGGGATGCGCAGGGATACGTTACTTATAATCTACAGACTTTACGTACGCCCAATTCTCTAGTTTGGTTGTGTTCTGTTTTCCGGAAGTGCTGAGTACAAATTAAGACCTCTTATAATGCTGGAAAGGCAAGCTGAGCGGCTGTGTCTAGGGCTACCTAGGTGTGTCGCGAATAGCGGGCTTTAGTTGGAAGCGAGAATCATTCCACTGGATGCTAGATTTTGACAGCTTACTGCGCAAAAATTTTTGAAATTTTACGATGCGCCCCTCTTCTGTTCACTGACAGTTTTCATCAGACATGCAGTATCTTTCTTTCAGCGCCCGTGGTTTTTTTTATCAATGATCCCAAGTCATTTTCGTCGAGTCTCTGTTATCAAACCTTCACGTTTCTCTCCAGCATTTAACTCCCCGAACCCAATGCTCGGTGCCAGTTGACTAAATTTTCGATGATATTTTTTCAAAAAAATGCCAGTTACTTCCAAAGTATCTTCTGGAGGACCTCCTTCAAGACCATCTTAGCCATTTTCTTAAATACGTAGTAATTTTGACGGATGCAACGCAAAATCTTCAGAAGGCTTGAGTAGGTATTTTTTATCAGCTTAATTGGTCTTTCGTGCTCTGATTGCCTGACTTCACACCAATTTATCTCGCAGAATTCCTGGCTATTACATTGGATTTTCGAAAACTAAATTATCAGCAATTACAAGCTATTATATTTCGGATTCTTTGTCTGTATGTACACATCTAACATCCGCAAAGCACTCTCTTCTTCTTAGATATTTTGGTCTCTCGTACCGCATATCTTATCGGAAGTTCGGTTTATTTGGGTCCCCGGGCATGCGGGAATTTTACTAAATGAAATTGCTGATTCGCTCGCTTCGGCATCTTTAAAATTCCCGGTGGTACTACTAGCCCCACAGTTTCCTTTTATTACTACCGAACGATTCAAACGCCTGTTATTCTTAAAAATCAACGAACTGTCTCTCCTACAATCTGAAGAATTTCGGCACTTGCAATTCACATGGAACACCGCAAAATGCCTTTCCCGTAAATGTTAGGAGACCCTCACAAGCTTTCGCTGTAGAGTTCCTCGGTTAAATTTTTATCTCAACAAATCAGGATTTTCATTACCTCCACCTTATTATCGTTTGGAGCCAGTCAGTTGGGTGTGGGCCGCAGTGGTATTCTGTCAGCGCTACATAAATTCATTCAGGCAACCGGAAGGATACGCTGCTAGTGATACTGCCAGATATATCCGATTCTTTGTCCCCCTTCCTTATTCTTGTTAATTTGTTTTTCTTCTGCACATTCTTCTGCACTTTTTCAGTTTTTTTAAAGGAACAATATTATTGTTCCTATTCTAATTTCTCTTTCTTTTTTAGCAAGCATTGTAAAAAATGATCTATTATGAGGTCTAGTGTGGCCAATCCCTTATGTGGGTATGAGCCAAGATATCCTGGGCGACAAGACAAGACAAGACAAGGTAGGCTTGACCGCCTCCGCTCCGCTCTTCGCAGAGATGCGCTGATCATGATTTATGGCATGTACGTTCGCCCGATTCTTGAATTCATATGTGTACTGTTCTCTGGTGGTCCTGCATACAAAATAAACCCCCTGATTCTCTTAGAGCGGGAAGATCTTCGTAGTTGTGTAGGTGAGGCAAAATTCACAGCTAACAATGTTTTGAATCAAGAAGCTCGAATACCCACCCTTGCTTGCAGATTCCATACTTTAACAATCAAAAGCCATTTAAAACTTTCTGAATCCACTTTAAGAAGGCGAAAGTTTGTATTCTTCGCCGAGCCTGGTGTCTTTTTCAATGAGCATTGGTCCCGTGTATATAAACCCCAAGTGCTATTTGTTCAAACACTTCTAGATACTTTAAATGTTAATATATTCGAGATCACACCTTCTGTCAAACCAATCGGCCAAGTGCAAATAGAATTTGGCGATATCTTTTCCATGAACGCTAAACACTTGCCCTCTAAATATTTGATTGGTTTATTGGAACAACAACTGTCTCAATTAGGTACTAATATAGTAATTGCAACGAATGCATCTATGAGTGGCGAGAAGGCAGGTGTGGGTATTTTTTCTCTCTCATTTTTCTGGTCATTTTCATTACGCCTCCCAGATTATACACCAATATTTGAAGCGGAAATAATGGCCGTTATACTAGCTATTAGTATACTTCCTGCGACTCATTCGACAGCTGTGATAGTGACTGAATCGTATTCCGAGTGTTCATTTTTATCATCATCGTTGGCATCAGCAAGACTAGAAACTTTTAAATCATTAATCCCAGCAAATATTCGTCTAGTGCGAATGATATGGGTGCCAAGCCATCGTAGTATATTTATAAATGAGATGGCTGACACAGTTGCGTGAACATCTCTTGATCTTTCGATTGTGCCAATCATGCCTCTTACAGCTTATGTAACAGCAGCGAGGTTTACAAAACTTTCCCTGCTTGAAGACTCATCAAAAATCACGATACCGAATTTTAATTTCTCGCACCTGCACTTCACATGCAATAACAATATGCGTCCCACGCGTAAATCGGAAGTCTTGATAACAAAATTACTTTGCTGTGTACCACCTCCTAATTTTTACTTAAACATGTCTGGTCTGGTGCCATCCCCTCTGTGCTCAAGCTGTAACGAGCCTGAACATATCGACCATTTTTTTTTGTCACAAGTGACCGTTTCGAAAATCAAAAAAATTGCTTCGATATTTTATTAAAAAAACTAGGAATATCACATATTACTCCCAATAGTTTGTCTTTTCGGGCCGATTCATTGGGACACAGCGACAGGAACATCTGCGGGACTCTCTGGGAATTCCTATATAACACAAGAAGATTACCTTGCTGAGTCAGTGATCAGCTCTCAAATTTTACTAGCCACACTACCACTTATTATTAAGCTGATACACTGCAATGATTACACTTTCAGAAGAACTTCATATAACAATTGCACCTCAGATATTTACCAATTCTAATATTTCTCTCCTCCCCCCTCCTTTTTTTCTTTTTTTACATTGCGCCAAATAAATTTCACAGTCAAAACACAGTGATCATATTCCACTAGACTAGAAAACTTAAAAATATTGACATGCAATAACCACCGGCTTCTTGGCCAAACCCCCTTTGTGGGTGAGAGCCACAAAAGAAAGGAACAAGCAAGCGAGCAAACCGATCGCACCGGTGGCAGCCAGCGACAACTTCGGCGCACAGTGCCGAGAAAACAATCACGTCTGTCTCGCACCGGTCCCGTAACTAACTCATTTACAGATATATACATTTGTTTCGAAACACTGCGACACGAGGTGCCACATAACATTTGAAACATAACTGAAAGTGAACGGAACAGCACGACAAAACACCATCCCCCTCCGCGAAAAAATGAAAGTACACTCGTAAGAAAATACAATACACACAGCGTATCGAATAATAAGAAGAATAAACGGCAAAATAAATAATGAGAAAATAAAAATTGAAGCAAACTAACAAGTGTGCACGTAACACAGTGCAGAAAGAAAAAGAATAATAGCATGCACATGACAATGCAACAGCAAGGCACATTACCAAATGCGCAACATCACATTATCCCCTCCATAGAAAGAAAATTGCATAAACACGAACAAATTCACAGTACCCACACTAAAATAGGAAGCAAAGTACCCTGAATAAAAAAGGAAGCACACGGAAGCAAGACACGTTGCCAAACGTACCATCACATCATCCCCTCCCACGGAAGAAAATGCCGCATTGTCTCCGTCATGTTTCACCGCACGGCGCTGAAGTCTAAACAGGTGCCACTTTGTGGGCACCTGTGGGCGCAGGTTAGCCAGATGAGGACAAAGGACGTTCGAGGACAACGAGAGACTTTTATATACACGAAGATGGACAATGGGATACACGCAACATAAACTCACACATATATACCCGCGTTCACGGTCCTACACGCAAGGGAGTTAATGTTCTTGTTCGTCCACTCACGTTCTAATCTCAGAGCGTGAACGTTGCGCTTGACCTTGAGCTCTCTCGTAGTTGGGAGGCGGTGTGCCTTGTGTTGCGGAGTTTTACCAAGGCGGGGCCCGGCCTAGAAGATAACCGCCAGGGGCATCCCAGTACGGTGGTCAACGCCTGGGCTTGCCTGTACACCACCGAGAACAGCGTACCGCCGACTTCCGTGAACAGACCTGGGACAGCGTCTCGCTCCGAGACCAGAACAACAGCTGGCCGTGACGAACGTTGCTTCAGACCAACGCGGGGGTGGGGTGGGGCGATGCCCAGTCCAGGACGCACCCAAGGACTTCAACGCCGAGATGAGGCGGGACACGGAGGGTCAGAACGAGCAGCCGGGGCGTGGCCCGAACTTGTCCTTGCGGTCTGCTCTTTGGGGTTAGCCCGAGCTGTCCCCGTGGCTCGGGAGCTTTTCACAAGGTACGCGCACGAGCACGTGCATAGGCGAGCTCATAGTTTCACCGCTATCACCATCATGATGATTCCCGCGCACCCTGAAATACTAAATCGGCCCCGCACACCGATTTGCTACGTCAAAGCATGACGCACACTCTCCAGGGCACCGTTTTTTACCACATCTTCCCCTCCCCAGTTCAAGAACAGCGAAACGGTGGGAAAAGAAGAGTAGTCATGTTCATAGAGTAGACAACGTATTACTCGCGTCATGAGTTTTTTGTATGTCTCTACGTGTAATAGGACAGCCTAGTCAGTAGTGAGAGATGTGCGGCTAAGATAGTCGGCACTGACATTATCTGAGCCCTGAATGTATTCTACGTGGAAGTCGTAGTCCATCAAGAGTAGACTCCAGTGTAGCACTCGTGTGTTGATTTGTCGGGCAGAGTTGATGTATTTCAGTGGCTGGTGGTCTGATTGCAAAACGAATGGCCTGCCGTAGAGGTACACATAAAATTTCTGGACACCCACACGATGGCGAGGCATTTTCTCTCAATTGTAGAATATGCCATTTCTTGAGGTAGCAGCTTTCTACTGGCGTAGGACACTGGATGCAAGAGACCATTGTGTTCTTGTAGAAGGACAGCTCCCAAACTCCGCGATGATTCGTCAGTGCGCAATACGAAAGGCATTTCGAGGTTAGGTGCTTTCACTATGGGTAGCCTTGACATTATTGCCTTGAGCTTTTGAAATGCATCGTGACGCTTGTCACGCCAGTCCAGCTTTTTTAGGACTTCCTTTCTTCGTAAGCTCGGAAAGGGGATGCGAAAGCTCGGCATATTTGGGCACAAACTCTCGGTAGCAGCCGGTGAGTCCGAGAAAAGCTCGAAGCTCTTTCTTACTTTCCGGCCGTTTCGCTGACACGATTTTGTCTGATGTGTCCTTCTGGGGTTGTAGCAACCTTTGCCCCACAACGTGACCAAGGAAGCTAGTCATCGGGGAACCTATCTCGCTTTTCCTCAGTTTGATAGCTAAACGCGCCTCGCGCACACGTTGAAATACATGGCGTAATGTGACCATGTGTTCCTCTCATGTTGCGGTCGCAACAAGAACATCATCAAAGTAGTAATAGACATTGGGAGTTTCGCCGACGACTTCTCGCATCAATCTGTTGAACACGGCCGGTGCAGTCTTTATGCCAAAAGGTATAACCAGGAATTGGTATAGGCCCGAGTAACAGGAAAATGCTGTAGCTTCATTCGACGTACTGGTCATGGGTACCTGCCAATATCCTTTTGTGAAGTCAAACTTCGAAATGTATTGACAACCAGTAAGTCGTGCAAACATTATGTTAGCGCGAGGAATTGATTCCGCATCCGGAACGACCACATTGTTAAGTTGAAGAAAATCAATGCAGAGGCGCACCGTGCCACCTTTCTTCTAGACAACCACATTCGGCGCTGGATAAGCAGATGTAGACATCTCTATTATGCCCAGCCCGAACATTTCCTGGATCTCTTTCTCAATGGCTTCCTTAACAGCGAAAGGTATGGGGTATTGTCGGACATGTATGTCCTGAGCAGTGGTCAATTTCAGCTGGCACTCCACAACATCAGTCTTTCCCGGTAAATCACAAAATATGTCGTGGTAGGCGTAAGGGAGCTCGTTGACTTGGTTTCTTTGTTGTCTAGTAAGGCTAGGTGCTACAGCCACATCCTTCCAATTCTGCGTTTGTGCAAGTGGGGCATGTAATAAATTCTCTGTGCCTTCGATTTCCAATTGATGGATTGACGTTACAGCAGCAGCTGTCGTCGTTGACGTGTCCGAGGCCATCCGCAGGTCGTACTTTTTGAGCATGTTGATGCGGAAGACATATGTTCTGTGACCGAAGTCCACTGCATATTCCAATGGGCTTTTCTTGTCTGTGACAGTAAAGGGGCCCTTCCATGTTAGTATCAGTTTGTTGTGATCGGTGGGTAGCAGCACGAGAACTTTGTCACCCACGCTTAAGTCCCGCTTCTTCACCTTGCGATCATAGTAATTCTTCTGACGAACATGTGCCTTCGCAAGATCTTGAGATGCTATATCACAGGTTTGTTGCAGACGTTCCCGCAATTCTACGGTGTATTCGTAGGCTGACTTGGTCGCGTCATCTAACTTTTGGTTAGTCCAAAAGTCTCTCAAAATCATCATTGAGCCGCGAAGCATCGGCCGTAGAGTAACTCGAATGGCGAGTATTCGGTACTCTTTTGTGACATCTCCCGATACGCGAAAAGGAGGGGGCCGAGGTATCGCTCCCAATTTTTCGGCCTTTCCTGACTTATTCGGCGGAGCATTTGCTTCAATGTGCCGTTGAATCGCTCCACTAACCCGTTTGCATCGGATGGTAAGGGGTTGCCGGTAATTGCTTGATAGATAGTAACCGGCTGAACTCCTTCATAACCGACGACATGAAGCTTTTCTCGCGGTCACTTACAATTTCGCGTGGTAGACCAACTCGCGACAGCATTTCTATTAGTCTCTCTGCCACGACCTTGCTTTCAATCGAAGGAAGTGCGATGACATCTGGATATCTCGTTGCAAAATCCACCATGGTTAGAATGTACCTGTTGACCTTGGAAGATGTTGGTGACAAAAGACCGATGATGTCGATGCCCACACGTAAAAACGGGGTCTCAATGATTGGCATGGTGCCTAGCGGAGCCCGACCAACCAAATGGCGTGGGACAGTTTGCTGACAGATATCGCAAGACTTCACAAACCTCTTGGTTTTTGATTGAACACCTGGCCAGAACAATTCGGCAAGAATACGGTCAGTTGTTCGGGATATTCCTTGGTGTCCGGCGAGGATACCTTCATGGGCTAGTTTGAGCACAGTTTCTCGCAGTTGTCTAGGTACGACCAAATGCTCGAGTTCCTTCTCCGAGAGTAACTTGTGCTTCTGATACAAGATACCGTCAACAAGAAAGAAGAAGGTTTCGTGATTCTTTACAATCAACTTTTTACCAAGACTCTCATAACAATGCCGTAACGATGGGTCATTTCTTTGGTATTCCTCAAGCGTCACTTTATCTAGGATTGTGGCAGTGGCTTTCAGAACAAGTAGCCTGGTTGTGGCGCGTGTTTCTTTTACTGCGGCAGCGCTATCACCTAGTGGTACTTGATCTGCGGGTCCATGAGGTGTGGAAGTTGTCTCTACTGTCATCGGTAAGTAGCCTGAATCGTTTCCGACATCACCTTTGCGGGTCGTCCGCGATGATGGACACGGGCGAGTTAGCGAGTTTTCTGCCTGCCTTCCCTCCGCTGTAATCACGATGCCTCTCACGATGCTGCTGAGGCTTGTGCGAATATTCTAGCTCTGTAGATCGGGTACCTTCGATGTTGCCTAGCTCTACATCGTATACAGGGTTCTTCATGCATTTAACTCGCACGACACCGGTGAAAAACGGTGTGTCAATAGAAACGATTGCCTCCGGAAAGTAGTGCACTGTTCTATCGAGCAGAAAAACCGGACTTGTCGTGCACGTAAACTTCTCTTCCAGAACAAGCCTTTCTCGTACTACTACTGTGTTGCATACCGTATCTCGAAGTACAGATACAGCTTTGCCCTCAAGCAATCCTCTCACTACAGGCACAGTTCCGACATCAGCCACAGTTGGGTTAGGCGTCGACGTCGTATTCACGACTGGGATAGTTTCCCCAGTCTGGAGTACGGCGTACCATTCATCCGGTTTCTCCGGTGTGTCAGCGTTGTCTCCTTCTTTGGGTGACAACATGCATGACGCCAACCGCTTTTCCAGGGTTCGAGTTGTCTCCGCAGACGAACCGTTTCTGCCACTTTACCAGCCTGTTGCTGGCTGGTTATTTCTTGTCCGAGACCAACATTCAGACGCACGGTGCCCTGTCTTATCGCACAAGAAACAGAGACTTTGGCTCCTAAACTGGCGCTTAGCAGTTTCTGCTTTACGAGCATTTGCTGAGCTCTCCTTATACAGCTGGTCCTTGCCCGAATTGAACAAATCTTGAGCTTCCAGAAAACAATCTGCGTTCTGCGCTGAAGAGTGCAATTTCTTACAGTTCCTCTCCTTCAGAAATACCCTCAAGGTGGGTGAGCATCCCTTCATAAACTGTTCTGAAATCATTACGTCGCGAAGAGCGTCATATGTTTTCTTGACATTTGCCAGCTCCATCCAACGGTTGAAATGACCTGCTATGCGAGAAGCATATAGGAGCCCCGTCTCCTTGTCCTCTGGTCTCGCCCTCTGAAATTTCTCGCGGTATCCTTCAGCTGTATACCGGAATCGTAATAGCAGTGTTGCCTTCACCTAATCATTGTCGGTGGCGGAAGCATAGTCAAGTCGACTAATCACGGATAACGCCTCTCCCGTCAGGCACAAGGTGAGAGAAAAAGGCCCATTTGCTCCGAGGCCACTCCTGAGACACCGCGACGCGCTCAAAACGCTGCAGATATGCATCGAGGTCATCTCACATCTCGTTTTACGGTGGCAATAGCTTGTGCGGGCCACAGCTCTCCAGTACAGCTGGGGACGCTGCGTCGTCGCTTACCGGTCGCCCTATCTCTCCCGTATTCGAACCAGTCGTATGCTCTTGCAACTTTAACTTCAACTGCAAAACGCGCTGCTCGGCTTGCAGCCGTCTTTCCTCCAGCGCTATCTTTTCTCGCTGCTCGTCGCGAACTTGCGCACGAAGGTCTCTTTCGATAACGCGCTCCACGTCAACCCATTCCTGTAGTGCCGATCCCGTTACACCCATGTCTGTTCCGATCACGTGCAATTTCTCTAAATTCATCGGTTCGTCCCGCCCGTCGGGCTCTCGGCAAGAAGGTAAGGCCGATCTATCCTGTCAGGCTCACCAAAATTTGTGGGCAACTGTGCGCGCAGCTTAGCCAGATGAGGACAGAGGACGTTTGAGGACGAGAGACTTTTATATACACGAAGACGGACAAGAGGATACACACGACATAAACTCACACATATATACACGCGTTCACGATCCTACGCAGAAGGGAGTTAATGTTCTTGTTTGTCCACTTACGTTCTACTCTTGGAGGTGAACGTTGCGCTTGACCTTGAGCTCTCTCGTAGTCGGGAGGCGGTGTGCCTTGTGCTTCCGGAGTTTGTACCAAGGCGGGGCCCGGCCTAGAAGATAACCACCAGGGGCATCCCAGTACGGTGGTCACTGCCTGGGCTTGCCTGTACACCACCGAGAACGGCGTACCGCCGACTGCCGCGAACAAACCTGGGACAGCGTCTCGCTCCGAGACCAGAACAGCAGCTGCCGTGACGAATGTTGCTTCAGACCAGCGTGGGGGTGAGATGGGGCGATGCCCAGTCCAGGACGGACCCGAGGACTTCAACGCCGAGACGATGCGCAGACACGGAAGGTCAGAACTAGCAGCCGGGGCGTGGCCCGAACTTGTCCTTGTGCTCTGCTCTCTGGGGTTAGCTGAGCTGTCCCCGTGGCTCGGGAGCTTTTCACAAGGTACGCGCACGAGCACGCGCATGGGCGAGCTAATAGTTTCACCGCTATCACCATCACAATGATTCCCGCACACCCTGAAATACTAAATCGACCGCACACACCGATTTTCTACGTCAAACCATGACGCACACTCTCCAGGGCACCGTTTTTTACCACACACTTCCACGACAGTCGTCTCAGGTGCAGCTGCAGATACCAGTCCAACGAAACGCGTAAATCGGCCCATAAACGTTTGGTAAAGAACGCCTTCGGCGCAATAGATGCCGGAACACGCAGGTAGTGATGAGGCTGCGCTGAGTAATGAATTTGCGCCGCTGATGCAGGAATCGTGCGGGGAGGACGAACGGGCATGGTCAACGCAACGTCAACCTGTGGAAGTACCTTCGAAGCATGCGGAACAGAAACTGCCACAGGAGGCTCGGCTGGCACGCTCGGCGGCTGCATCTCCGGTGACTGCACCTCCATCGGGTGTAGAACAGGAGCGGTCTCTAACCGGTCGTAGCTTGGGTAGGAACAGGCAGAACAGGAGAAAGTGGCTCGATTGAAGTATGGTCAGGAGCAGGTGCATCCAGAGAGGGAACAGTTCTGCTGTAACTAGATCACGAAGCAGAAGAGAAAGATGTCGAAGCTAAGAAAAAACTTTACTTGGAAATTCACTTACTACTCTGAATATTTTGTCCTTTGGCGCTGTTTCATTAGGACTTAGCGACAGGAACATCTGCGGGGCCATCTGCGAATTCCTATGGGACACAAGAAGATTACCTTGCTGAGCCATTGATCAGCTCTTGATTTTTACCAGTGAATCTAACATTTATTATTTAACTATTACTCTGTAGTGACTTAACGTTCAGAAGAATTTCATATAGCGATTAAACCTCAGTTATTCAAAAAGTTCTATGATTTCATTGGTTTGACTTTTTTCACAATGTGTCAAAAAATCCCTTCAAGTCATAACAAAGTATTCTTATTTCCTGAGCCTGTATTATCTTTAGGTATTAACTAACATTAACTGCTGGCTTCTTGGTTAATCGTGACACACTTGCTGGATTCCGTGCCGACCGGTTGTGCCCTCGCAGTCTACGACAACAGTGCAGCTCTGGCCGACTAGGTTGGTCCTACGCCACCTCATGACGCCAGTCCCCGACGACGACGACAGCGTAGCTCTGGCAGACTGGATTAGCCATACACCATCTCCTGTTGCCGACAAAAGCTTTTGCCAGTGGTGCCCCGTTCTCGGACTCCTGCAACCGTGTCTATCTTTCCTGTCTTCTCCTTACTTCCGTCGTTCGCTGTTTCTACGCCTTGCTCTCTCTTTCCTCTCTCTCTTTCTCCTTTATTTGATTGTATGCTTTTATTCCCTTCTCTACCCCCATCCCTCGTGACCTACTGTAGAGGTGTCCTCCCCCGGAGAGGCTATAGAGGGCTCACTTTTCTCTTTTTTTCACTTAAAATCACTTCCCCCTTTTTGTTTGATCCCTCTTAGTGAGGACAGCCAAAAGAAGGGATCAAGCAAGCAAGCAAGCAAGCTGCACACACATCAGGTGCCCGTACCGCTTCACGCAGAACGTCCCGCATACAACATAGCTCACGGGTGAACAGTTGACGTAATTCACTGGGTGAGTTGCCTGGAAGATCACGTTCGACGCCGACTTGGGCATGGAAGCACCGAGAATGTTTATGGATAATGCTCTGATAGAATCCCGACCTAGATGGGAGCTGCCGGTTGCAGTGACGTAGAAAGTCAAAGGAGCTGTACGACTGCAATGCCTGACTTGTGCTATGAAAGATCCCTATTTATCAATTGTTTCTTTGGAATACGTCTGCAGAACGATGTGCGAAGGAAAAAGCCTAACGCCTGGAGAATGTCAGTAAAGGTCAGTGAAGCCAATTAACGAGACACATGCACCAGTGTCCACTAGGAAAATAAGGCGATCATCGCTCACTGATGCGACAACGGTAGGCTCAGACGTTGTGTGGCGAGCAGCCACATTTAAAACGGTGACCGTGTTTCCTCTGTCATACAAGAAGTCGGTGAAGTGGCTGCATTTTAACCTGAGGCTGAATTGCATAGGGCTTGAAAATATCTGCATTTACCGCATGCGAGACAAGTTCGGTTCCGATCCTGACACTGAGCAAGTTTCGTCAGTGGCGAATCGGTCCACAACGGAAGCAAAAGGCCGGCGGCAACAGTGCTGGAGGATTCGCAAAAAAAGCTCGGAACTCGCTGCTGGCCTCAAAAACGCGAAGTCATAGGCGCAGACGCGCCCTTTCGGCGGCCTCCTCGCACCGCGAGGCGGAAGGGTGGTTATGTCGAGCGCCACGTTGAAGCTGGGAGGAAGGGGAGCTATTGGCGTCAGACTGTGCCCATGACCGTGGAAGGGAAAGAAAGGAAAGGGCATGCCTTGCCGGTGCGCTACGTAAAAACTGTGGAGGAAATGGCATCATAGCGGCCATAATCACTGGGCACAATGATGGCGTTGCTGTGGTCACGTGCGGCGCAGTAAAGCTGGTATAGCCGTGAGCGGCCGCAGCTGGTGGCGGCACGTGTGCTTCTGCAGATTTCGTGCTGAGTTGTGAAGAACATTGTCCATGCTCTGCGCCACGTTATTAAAGACGATAGTCCTTATTTGGGACCTTCGATGGAAAAATTTTTGTCTGCTTGTCTGTAGATTTGTCTCTTTAACCTCCCTAACGATACTTAAAATGGCACCAAATGAACAACTACATCCGCAGCACCCACCAATATTGCTCAAGGTTTATCGTTCGTAGTTGTGCGATTGTCAATTAAGAAAGCAAATATTGCGCACATCTGAGGCGCCATAACAACATGTCTATGTTTTGTATGTCTGCCACACTAGAAGAGGCACACAGAAGTAACTCTAAGGACTGTAGCGTTTAACGCGCTGCCCTGACAGTGGAACGTGGTGTTCAAGAAGGTGTTTCGAACGCTTTGCTGCGACACACGGTTGTGGCACCTGCCCGCCGCTTTGCATTCTACACCTTATCACCTCCGTGACTTGCGCGCATCTTTCTCCACGGTCGCGCACACCTTCGTTTTCGAAGATAACAGCCAGATGGCGCTCGTGCCTAACGTGCCTAAGTGAAGGAAACGGAGACTGACATGTGAAGAATGGGCATGATTAAGAAGTCCGCACTAGAAATCTATCGAACTTTTAAGCAGAAAATTGCCAAGGAAAGATCTATGATAATACTCGGGGTAGTTCTTTACTGTTTGAGGCTAGGACGGGTGTACAGCGAACCAAGACATATCGGGCCAAATACGAAGGGGTAGACACAGTATGCAGTGCGTGTGGAGAGGAAGAAGAAACTGCCGAACACTTGATAATGTTCTGTAAAGAGCTTCACCCTATAGTTCAGGATGATGGTGCAGATTTTTTCAAAGCACTAGGGTCTAGGGACAGGGAGGGCAAAATAGACTTTTA
This sequence comes from Rhipicephalus annulatus, assembly GCA_013436015.1. NCBI lineage: Eukaryota > Metazoa > Arthropoda > Arachnida > Ixodida > Ixodidae > Rhipicephalus > Rhipicephalus annulatus. The sequence goes on from WOVY01000842.1 coordinate 56,146, forward strand.
ATGGGTAAACTTAACTAGAAGGAGGTTATCTCATTGGTAGCTAAAGTCAAGGCACGAGTGAAAACTAAACCCTTCACTGCAAAGTACGAATCCTCAAACTCACTTTTTAAGGAAAAAAATATAGCTTTTGGTTCATTAGGTATTACGGCTTGGTGACGCTAGCCACCGCCCGATCTAAAGGGTACAGCCATATCCATCCATCCCTCTATCTATCCATCCTAGATGCCTTTGTTCGCTTCCGTTATACGCTCGAGGCATCTAACGTAACGCCTCTAGAATATAATTCACCAATTTTCTTGCACAGAACAGCAAATGAACGTTTTGTTCACTCTCTCCAGACGCAATACTATCGTCTTTTGACAACAGTTATAGTTTAACATGTAAATTCTGGCCAATTGTTTGGTTATGCAGTGTTCTTCTGGCAGGTACTGTGATCCTAGCAACGTTTACAAAACCTTTTGTCCATCATGAGGCCTCAACAGTGCATAGAACGAGCGCATATCCATGTGTCGGGCGGCGGATTATGCGAATGAAGCATTTGAAGTGTTTAGCGAAATTGCGTCGGGCACCATGATGAAGCGGGTTGACGATGAACGCCTTGCAGGTCAGTGACGTTTGTGCAGTACTCCTGCTCGTGACGACCGACGAAACTTGTGCCCAGCAAAACTCGATGAGGATAATGTGCACATACGGGCTTTCGTGTTTGGTAAGTGTACAGTAACAACTTGCATGTGCGTATCAAAACACCTTTTTTGTTCCGCTTGTCATACTCGCACCCAGCATTGTTATTTCAGCGTTAGAGCAACCCCATTCAAGTGTCACTTGCACCATGCTCAAAGTCACCGCGGTCGGAGAATGCTGACGTCGGTGAGTTTCTCGCAAAACACGGGCACAGTGGCGGGCGGCGACATTGCATTCCAGCACCATTGCAGCCGGTGACAGCAGCGCCACGGCAAGTCATGACGCGAACTAATAAGAGTGGCCGCACCCTAGGTGCTTTTTGGCGACGACGCGCTGCCTTGACAATCAAATTGCGCGAAGATCCCTAGGCGCTTTAGTCCCTAGCGGTGCGCCGACGTCGACTGTCAGCGCTAGTTTGGTCAACGTTGAGCTTGGTGTTGTGCGGCGTTGTGTATGGTCGCAACAACTGGTTGGCAGCGTTGGGATACGACTCAGCAACAGAGAAAGACATGAACCGGAGGTCAGCCGAAAGCCCTGGAATTCAGCGGGATTGATGCAGCATACCACAGCTGCATGTAATTAGGGGAGTGCCTCGCTTTGTGCTTGAGATGTATGGAGTTTTTTAGCATAGATCTCTTAAAAGATAGGTATAGCCTACTACCTAGCCACTGTGGCTGTTATCTCAGCACGAAGCAGCACATTATATATATCCGAGCAAGAAGGTTTATGAAAATGAGCTTAGGTAATTAGATAGAAACAAGTGTTAAATTTTGCGGGAGTTTAATGGTACGTTGCGGGAAAATTTGGAATGTTTTAAAACTGAGTAGAAAAAAACATGTTACAGAGGGAGGTTGGCCAAGTGGGACTACTTGTGTGCTTAAGCTTGTGGACCCGCTGTTGAATTTGCCAGGCTTCAGTTTCTCCAGACCCAAAATTGAAACGCTGGTGTGTTTGTTTTTCGTCCCAACTGAGCCAATGCAAAGTAGTAGTCATGGACCTCAAGAAATCGACAAGAAAAAACCTGCTAAACCTGTGTTGATATCTCGATCTAGACTTTGACAACAATATGCCAGCATGTAAACTAAGTAAAGTAATTATTGAAAGCAAAAGTGAAAAGACGGAAATAGAGCACTTCCTGAATATGTATTTATTAGATCAGGAAGAGGAAGAGAAGCGCAAACGTGACAAAGAGAAAATCGAGAGCAGAAAGAAAGAACTCAAGAAGAAGAGGCAGTAATTAGATTAGGTGATAAAAAGGATGCATGGTAAAGTGGAGGCATTGCAGCGAAGAAGCCAGACATTCGTATATGTAGCGCACGAACGGTGCGATGTAGCGGCGGTGCCGTTTAACGCCGAAGAAAAAGGTACAGGCCGGAAATTTGCAGATGTAGCGCACAAACGGTGCGATGCAGTGGCGGTGCCGTCTAAGGACGAAGAGAAGGCTAGTACCTATATAGACATGGCTGAGATTCAAACCCGTTCCAAGAAAAAAAAGCTCACGGTCAAAGCAGGGTGTGAGGGTTCTGTGGTTGTGGAAACAGAGTTAAGATTAACAGAGTGTTCCACGAGAATTGAACCTCGCAGCCCCATAGATGATGTTGATGAGCGTCAGAGGTGGACGAAAGGCTCCAAAGTTGGCACCAAGAAGTGTGCTAAACGGAGAAAGAATCCGAAAAACGGAAGCGCGGCAAGGCTCGCGACTAACGCGGCGTGTGTGACGAGGACCTTCAAACGGCGTGGCGGATACGCGAGAAACGGCCCGTTGTCTTCTCTGACTGGCTTGAATCGCATGCTTCTGAGCGGCCAGAGAGTAAGGGAACGAAAAGCGCAGTCTACGCAGCCGCGGTCAAGCAATGAACTGATAGGCGATCATCAAGACTGTGTGCGCGAGACAGGGGAGGAGCATATCGATGATGAAGAACGTCAGAGTAGAACGAAATGCTCCCAAGTCAGCGCAAAGAAGCGTGCACAGGAAAGAAAGCGTCTTCAGGGCAACAACAAAGCAAAGCTCGTGATGAGCACAACGCGTAAGAGTAAGAGCTTCAAACGGCGCGGCGAAATCGCGGAAAATTGCCAATGTCATTGCTGAAGGGTCCTTAACGCATGCATCCAAGCCGCCAGAAAAGAAAAGCGCATCGTACGCGGCAGGGTTTCGAATTGATAAATTGCTAGGCAATTATCAAGACAGTGCGCGCGAAATATCTAAGAAGCATGGGGGTGGTGATGAGCATTAGAGGTGGGCGAAAGGCTCCGTAGACGGCACCAAGATGCGTGCGAAACGGAGAAAGCGTCCTAAAAACAGGCAAGAGAAATGCGCTACGCGTCTGAGTAAAGTGCCAACCACTGGCACGCGTATGCACGCGTCTACGCGTCAAAAGCAACTAGTCGCGCCTGTGGAAGAAAAGGGTGCGCAACCACTGGCACGCGTCAACCGCCTTGACGCCCACGCCTCCAAGACCGATTCACAATGTTGCTTGACCTTTTGGCTTAGAACTGTCCATGTTCAGCAAAGAACGGCACGTTTCTAACTGGAGAGGGTTTATATGCTCTAAAGGATATGAGAACACGTTAAAAAATTGATTGTGCTTCACCCACCACAGTTTAGACTAATTTAGAAGTAATTGAGCTTCCAGTGCTCAAAGTAACTACAGCGGTATGCACCAGAAATCAACATCGGTGCGTGCGCTGCTCTCGCGAATGAACATTCGTGTCTACCATATTTTACGTCTATAATGGGGCGTGTGCAGAGTTTTCCTTAAGGAGGGGGGGGGGCGCAAATGTTTGTCGCAGTACCCCCCGTCTATGTAGGGGCTGACTTAGCGCCCCCTCTCTATTATGTTAATATATGTAATTGACATTGAGCTCCCCCCCCCTCTCTTCGGTGAATGAGGCGGCGGCTGCCCTCCTGATCAGGTTTACAAACCACCGGGTTTCTATACCAGCACTACCAAATTTATTATCAGTGTATTGAATATGCTGGTAACTTCAGTATACTTACACATATTTTATAGCACTCAACTTAATAATCACGCCTGAAACTTCATGATCTGACAAATTTAAGCCACTCATAAGACTACAATTGAGGCCAGAGTAGCAGCCTTTCGGTTGATGTGTGTGTTCGAAATATCCTCAAATGCAACAAAGCACACGTGCTTTTTATTGATACAACAGATATTGGTCATAAGATATGAACCGAATACTGCGTAGAATGCCATCGGGCATTTTACATAGTCGAAATGTGCTCTAATGAAACTAACTGTACCTCACACTTCATGATGTGACAGATATTGGTCATAATATTGCAACTGAAACTTGCATGGAAGACTTCGGACGTTGTGTTTAGTCAAAGCATTCTCTAAAACGACAGACGACACCCAACTGTTCATGAAGTCACAGATATCGGTCATAATATTAGAACTAAAACCTTAATGCAAGACTTCTGGTTGTTGTCATTAGTCAAAGTATTCTCTGAAATGACATACGACACTCAACTGCTCATGAAGACACAGATATCTGTTATATTATTTGAACTGAAACCATAATGCAAGACTTCAGGACGTTGTATTTAGTCAAAGTATTCTCTAAAACGACAGACGACACCCAACTGTTCATGAAGTCACAGATATCAATCATGATATTAGAACTGAAATCTTAATGCAAGAATTCTGGACGTTGTCCTTAGTCAAAGTATTTCTGAAATGACAAAAGACACCCACCTGATCATGAAGTCACACATCGGTCATAATATTAAAACTGAAACCTTAATGCAAGACTTCTGGACATTGTCTTAGGCAAAGTATTCTCTAAAACGACAGATGGCACCCAACTGTTCATAAAATCACAGATATATGTGATATAATTAGAACTGAAACCTTAATGCAAAACTTCTGGATGTTGTATTTACTCAAAGTATCCTCTAAAACGACAAACGACACCCAACTGTTCATGAAGTCACAGCTATCGGTCATAATATTAGAACTGAAACTTAATGCAAGACTACTGGACGTTGTCTTTAGTCAAAGCGTTCTTTAAAACGACAGACGACACCCAACTGTTCATGAAGTCAAACATATCGGTCATTATTATACAACTGAAACCCTAATGCAAGACTTCTCGACGTTGGCTTTAATGAAGTATTGTCTAAAACGACAAACAACACCAAACTCTTTATAAAGTTACAGATATCCGTCGTAATATTGGAACTTAACCTTGTATGGAAGACTTTGGACATTGTCTTTAGTCAAAGTATTCTCTAAAATGACAAATGACACCCAACTGTTCTTGAAGTCACAGATATCAGTCATAATATTGAAACTGAACCCTGTATAGAAGGCTTTTGAACGTTGTTTGCAGCCGAAATGTTCTCCAACGCAACAACTCACGACCTACTTTTCATGATGCGACGAATTTAGGTCATGGGGCTGTAATTGTGCCTTGTGCGTAGGGCTTTTGAATGATAAGCGTATTGGTATTATCCTCTAATGCAATAAACCACATCTGGATCTTAATGATACAATGGATACGGGTCATAACCATGGAACCAAGCACTACGTAGAATATCTCGGGGCATTTTTCGTAGTCAAAATATGCTCTAATGCAACTAACTGTACTTGAAACTTTCATGATAAGACAGATATTGGCCATAAGACTGCAAATGAACCCTGTATGAAACCGTGTAAGTGGCGTACATATATACAAAATAAAAGGATTTAAACAGTTATATCACAATAAATGTGCCAAGGTAAACACATATCAGTACCCTTGAGTGCACACCGGTAAGAAATCAGAGAAATAGAACATTATTATATTTCAAGTACCTCCAAGGAGTCAGACACACTGGTATTAGGAATCAAACCAAGTAAATTGATCCAGTGTTTGATAACTTTATTTGAACGTGTTAGAGAGCACTAGAAATGACTTTTAAACTGAAAGGTGATTGCGGATCAGTGCTGTGTTGAAGGGTTCAGCACTTTGCTGGTTGTTTAAATATCCTTTACATCTACAAAATGCATCTGGCACTTCTTGATGAGACAGACATTGGTTTTGAGATTACAGCCAAGCACTGTGGCTTTCACATGTCATCAATTAACAAAATACCCTATATTGCTATAAAGCATGCCCAAGGTTTTGGATGGGACAGATACCGATCATATGATTGCACCAGAGCACCGTACAGACGTTTTGGCAAGTTTTCCGACAGAGCTAAACTGTATATGCTTAAGTGCATGCATATATATATATTCCAAGTTAATGCATATATTAAAAACTGAACAGAAATATAAAAGCTGGTTCGAACATTCAATGTTCGAAACCGTCGAATAATATATTCAGCTCATTACAGTTTGGAGGAACAGATAAATACATACAAAGTTATGAAAGGCCTCATAAGTCACATGAAGTACTTTTTGCATTTCTTCTATACAAAGTGCAGTACCATACTAGTGCACCTTCATTCATTCTGTGCATACATGTGGTCATCTTCTCTTCCAACTATCGTGTCATCGTGCAGCTGATTTGAAATCAGGTGCTTCTCACAAGGTTTTCAGTTATCTGTCCAGCTGTGAACAAAACGTGCGTTATATGATAGTAAACTGTAAAACTACGTAGAAGTGCCATTGTATGCCTATAGCAATGAATATGAGAATGAACTATAAATTATAAATGTGTGTGTTAGAATGCCTCCAAACAAGGTATGTGCTACTGAGCATGGCAGAGAAGCAGAAGAAGCGAGAAGTGAAATAGCAGGCAATACCAGCAGCACCTAATCATGAAACTTTTTTTTTCGATCACCACTGCAACGCACGCTCGAGTTTCTGTCTTGTAAGTGAGTGGAAATGAGACCGCTGATAACTGAATGTTTCAGCGTTGGTGGTACCCTACACGAAGTCACCTCACACTGTTACCAACCAGCGCACGCTTGTTATCAGCTTGGCAACACACGAAAACAATTTGCACCGAAGCCAACGAATGTTTCAGCGTCGTACAATTCACGAATACACTTCCATAAGTAGATACGTTTTCACACCACCGGAATGTGTTGGCTAATGTGACGTTCGCTTTCAGCGATGATGAATACCGATGTTTAAAACAAACACAGTGCATATAAGAACTCCTCCATATGAACTACGTGATGTTGCGGGCGTCGTATATGATGTCTATGTTGCGACGGAAACATCCGTAGAGTTTTTTCAGCCGAGGTTCCTCGCATGTGCTGGTTCATACGAACTAGACGGTGGAGGCCTGCGCTGGATGCAGATGACACCGCTCTGAATTGCCTCTGCGGTAGGCGAGGGCCTACGCTCAAACCTTCAAACCTCCAAAATCTGTTTACACTCATTTTTAGCACAGAAAGTCACAGATCGAAACACAAGAACACCGACATGCTCCTTTCGCTTGGCTGACGATCACACTCGGGACCGGCGCTAGCATAGCCGGCCGGCATTCGCTTGATTTGTCGGCGTCGCTCGAACTCGGCACAAAACCGCGTCACGCTGGTAGCACTCCCAGTCGTTCTTCGTGTCGTTGTCGTTATTGATCACGAAGCGGTCATTCAGGAACGTTTGTAGTAGTTTACGTGAGAGCATCCAGCACTCAGCTGTGCCTTCGAAGCTGCGGCCATTAGGCATAACGTTCCGAGGCATCGCGGACTCTGGTAGGATGGCGCGCGGCCCCTGGTTGGTTGGCGCCGCTGTGCGCGTGGTTACGTAGCGTACGCGTGGCAAAAATATCAAGCCCGGCTTGATCCCGCGCGCCTCCTCACGTATGCCCCCCCCCCCCCCCGACGCCGACGCCGAAAGGCGCATTTGACGCTTTTGACGCGTAGACGCGAGCTGACGCGTGCCAGCGGTTGGCACTTAATGTGTTCAAATGGCGGAGCGAAATTTCGAGAAAGTTGCCGTATCACAGGCGTCTGAGCGGTCGAAGACCAACAAAAAGAGAAGCGCATTGTGCGCGTAAGTGGTCAGAGGGAAAGGGACCTTTCCGTTGTCGTGGTGCATTAGACGGGGTGTGGAACACAGAGGTCGGTGGGTTTCACGAAGTAGCAGAAAGGGACGATGGTAAGTCTGCTTCGAAGAACGTCGCTTGGTTAGGTAGCAAGGCGATTGACTTATACGTGTTTTATACTCCCCTCTTGCCGAGAAGATCGTTCCGGGCGCGACCACCATGAGTTAGACTAAAATTTGTTGACAACAGATGTTAGCTTCTTAAGGACATTGACTCAGGACTGTTATAAGGAATGTTTCGTTTACTGTAGTGATTTTGAACGAAACAAGTTTGAACTTTGTTTTCTTTAGTGCTCTATCGATTCGGTAGCCTATATGCGTTGAATATAAATCTATCGGAAGGATAGCGACACGCATTACAGCTGGTCGCTGGGCTTAAGAGATGAGCTCTTTCAAAATAGGGTGACAGCGACTGACGAAAAATAGTGTATGGTGTTTCAGTTGCGTGTCATGCGCAGACACAAAGAAATATGATGTTGGTGTACCACTAGTTGAATAGTGACTACATAGCAGTTGAGATAAAAAGCCGTAGAGAAGGGTCTGTGACTTACGAAGGCAATGGCAACTTGAAGAATGAACGGAGTTTCACAACTGTGAAAGTTGGTACGTTAAGAGTAGAGGCCGACGAAGGCCAGAATAAGTACAACCAGGTGCTTTGCCAGAACAAATTTAAGATCGCTTTAGAACATCTGGCACAGACACAGGGAGGCTGTCTCGACGATGAATCTTGCGTGCAGGTTCCATAGAGATTTCAGCCCGCTAGGTAAGAACACCAGCTTCGGACGAGCAGAGTGCACAGAAGATGCAAGCGAGAGGCTCAGAAATGCCTCTTACGAAGAAGCGTAGATGGAAGCGGCGTCGTAAAGCAAAGAGTACGACAAAGCACAGCCCGCTAGAAAAAAAGTTAGTAAGCGTTCGAGGGCAGTTTAAAAAGTTTTTTAAAAATGTTTGTCGTCGGCGCCGCAGTTGCTTTGTATGCGTCCGAGCCACCGGACAATACGAAAAAAAAGAATGTTCGGTAAAAAGGCAAACGAAAGAAAAGGGACAGTCACCCTTTCGTCGCTTCGAGGATGGCATGTTTGATGGGCCGTGGTAGTGGGAGGTCTGTGGCTCGCTATTGGTACCTGGGCAAGAGTAGGAGCTCTGGTTGCCAGCGAGGAGCTTTGCGGGTGTCAAAGGCAAAGCGAATGGGTTTTGCCACTCTTCCATTTCCCGTTCGCCAGAAAAGACCCACGAGACACGACACCACGCGTCTTTCTCAAAAGGGAGTAGACAACCCTAGGCTTTTGACGATGGTCACTAGTGGATTTGTTTTGATTTGACGTTTACTTTTGACGATTTAAATTTGTTTCGGGTTTGAGAATGTACTCTTAAAGTATGTCGGCTACTATACAGTGTTTAGCTAACCCATTCTCGGTTTCATTCATGTCTTGTGCGTTGTACGTTTTTATAGGGTAAGCATTGTGCAATTCCATAAACAACACGAATAGTAGACCGCGTCTTAGTAGATACGTGTAAATGAGCAGGTTCGACGTTATGAACTAAGTGCGACTGAGCGCAGAGACGCAAAGATACTCCATGCGAGTTTTTCAGGGTTCATGCGAAAGTTTCTTTTGTTGTTTTAATGTTTTCGTCGCATGTGTCTGGTGTGGACCGCAGTGTGGAAAGTTAGTTCGAGAGTTATTGTGTGGCTTTTATAAAGATGGTAACCGCAAGGCAGAATTACTACTTCCACCACGCAGGTGCAGCCTGACAGCTGTCTCTTCATCAGCTCTGAGGGAACTGACGACTACCTTTGGCGGCACTAAATTTTACGGACTAAAAGATAGCGTGAAACAAAAGGCTCTATTTTATGAGCATGAGGCCTGGTAGGCTACAGCGGATTACTCATGCTAGCACACAGGTATGCCACGAGAAACGCATTACTTGACAGTTAGTTTATTTGAAAGCAGTCTAATGAAAAGGTTATGCTCGAATTGGGAATGGGAATTTGGAAGAAAGTTCAGAGAAATGTTTGAATTGCTGCTTTGTGCTTGGTATTAGTACTTATGGAAGGTTGTTTTGAAAAAAATTTTTGGACTCGATGTGTCTCAGTGCGGGCAGGGCGCTCTCCCGTGCACGTGGTGGTGTGTATGAATGCTTTTCCCAGAAGAGAGCCAAAAGGAACGAGCGGGAAAGAGTCCTTGGCTGGGCGTCATCGGCAGTGGCCTGAAAGACAGCACCACACTACGACATTTCGGGCCACCTGTGCAGCTGGTCACCCTAAGGTCGAATCTCCCGCCGTCGGACGAGCTGTTGTGACTGGCGCCAAAGCTGACAAAAGAGCGGCACTCTTTGGATCTTCAAACAAGTAGCCGACAGGCCGGCTGCCTATGACCACCAGGGATTGTCCCTCCTAGCGGGAGCGTAAACGTCGTGTCGCCACGACGACGTAAGCCGTTCGGAAGACGACAACGAGTACAGCATCTTACTTGGAGTAAACCACGGCAGCAGCCGCAAACGCCTCCCTAATTAAGCGAGCACTTCGGCGGACCCTTTGAAGTATTCTGTCATGAGCTTGGGAACCCTCGACCAGCGGCACACACGCGATGAGAAAGAGCCCCGCTGTTCACGTGGGCCGTACATGCTTGTCCCCCTCGCCAGTTGTGTGTGATCTGTGATTGGACAGTACCATCTGCACGTGTTCTCTGATCTAGGGATGTGGGAATCACATACCCTTTATAAGGAGCCACCCGGCTCATTCGAAGGAGCACCGTGCAGAGGAACGTCAGATTCGGAAGCTGGCCATGTAAGAAAGAGCTCGTCATGTACGAGAGCTCACCTTGTATATAGTGTAAATAAACTCTCATCAAGTCTCTCTTCCTCCTGCCTCGACAACTTTATCCGCAACCTCCGGTGCCTGCAAACACCGGTCGCTACAACCGACAACAACACTGTCACACTGGTTCTTGTTTGCTATGTCGTACCCTTTTATATCGAAGTTAGATGACGGCTGCACCGTATTTGATCTGATTAGTTTGGGCAGTTAGCGGTGACTAATACTAGTGTCCCTCAAATACGTTTGATGAAGATCGACAGGTCTGTCGCTGCTCTGCCGGATTGCGTTTGGTTCAGACACCCTAGCTGACTGCAGTCAAGAGTGCCCGTTTGACACCAGTATGATCGCACGTGCGAATGCTCAAACCCTCTCTGTGCGCTTTTGTGGTCTCTAGCGTCTTGGATGCTGGTTGCATCAGTAGACGAGCATGCAAGAAAAACAGTTTACTATATGCAAAGCTATTCCATCAAAATTATTCAGAAATGGTGCATCATGCTGGGTAGATAGTTCTATATTAATGGGACATCCGCAAATAAGCACATATGCACAGAAGGACTGAAAGCTGGGCAAGTTGGTGAGAATGCTTGGACATATTTTAACACAGCGCACCACTATGCAGGCACAAGAGTGGTTTGTTCCTTCACTAGTATCTGTGTAGTCCTGCCCTGTGTTACAATACGTTTAAGCACATGCATGTGTTTGGTCTTGCTAAATCAAGTATCACATGAAAAATTTAAGGACTTTTCATTCTTTAGGAAGTACAATGTCATTTTGGGTCTTATTACTAGTTTTCGTCGGTGTTCATTTTTAAGAAAAGATTGTGATGTTTACTTCACTATTAGATTAGCACATTTGTCCCCGCTTAGAAGCCAGTGCACAAATTTCCGGAGCCCTCCACTACGGCGTCTCTCATAATCATATGGTGGTTTTGGGACGTTAAACCCTACATATCAAACAATAGTAGTCAGTGCACAGTACAAGCTTTTGGTCTTTGTTGGTGCATGCGCGCAATAATCAGTAGCATCAAGTTACATTTATCGGCTCCTATGTATTATAAATAACCTCATTTTTTCGGGGATAGGCACAATGATAAATTATTTAAATCTTGTATTGAACGAAATTCTCCATAGTTTTGTTGAGCCTTGTAAAAGAAGTCCACTTGTCAGAACGTCGTCTCCAGCACCCAGTTCCGTTTAAAAATTTTCTTGGCCCCCAATGTGTATTTGTTTTTAATAAATACGAATGAAACTCTATCCAGCAAAACAATCCCACAAAGTTTCTAATTTAACGAAAAATTTCTATTCACCAGCAAAAATCTGTAGAATGTAACATTGTCTTCAGACATATTTAAACTTTTTTATAAACGACTAGGTAAAAAAGCAGTGTATCTTTATATCTTTGTAACTACAGATTTGAGCATGCGCTCTGAAACTACCAAATTGAAGCATTTATGCGCCCTCGCTTTACTTTTATAGAGCTGCATGCCGTAAGCCTGTGCACAAGCACATTTGATGCTGCCTTTTATGTTACTCTTACGTTCCAGATGGTGGCAGAGGTGACGGTGGTTGCTTTTGTTATTTTATGGGGCTTATGCGACAAAAGGCACTGATCACTCCTGGCCTTTTTATAGCTTGGAATGCTCGCACAGTCACTGTATTCGTTATCCTTGTCATTGCATATCAGTAACTTGTCATTGCCTCATGTTTCCCGGGTCTGCATCACCCAGACACGGCGTCCCTCTTCTATGTCAAAGTTGCCCCTAGGGATTTTGAAGACAGAAAGTTTAGGCTAAAAGTACTCTTTGCTATTCTAATCGCTCAATGTTCTTGTAGGAGACACAAATATATGGCTGTTTTCAATCACAAAATATTCAGAAAAATAGTCTAGGGTAGCTTAAAGTTTCGACAGTTTATTCATCATATCCTGCATCGAAAATTATAGGCATATAGGCAAACATGTGTTGAGTAAGCTGGGCTCACATTGAGAGCATACAAATTAATCAGAATATGTGAGCTTGTTCTCTACTTACCAGAAAGGCAAAGTATTACTGATACCTAATGAACCTCGTGATTTTATACAGTGCATCCATGCATTCTCAAGTAGTTGTCTCCCTGCTTCTGCCAGTAATCCAAACCTTATCCAGGTACAGCTCACACTCATGATAATCGCAATGCATCAGCGAATGTGCCCCAACTTTGTCCTTTAACGAAAGCTCATGTTTCTGTGCATACTCAATCACGCATATTCTTGCCCAGCCAACATTCATCTTTTGCAAAAATATAGTGGAAATTCATAAACGATCCCGTTTACATATTTTCTGTGTGATTGACGAGCCCCTTGCTGTACCCACCTTTGTTGCTTCCATCAGATAGTATACACGAGAAAGCTGTGATGATTTTCGTGGCGCAGAAAAAAGAATCGGCGTGCCATCTCTGTTTGCAACCGTTTTTAGGTCGTGTGCAGCTCGGCGCATATACAGTACAACCACAGGTCTCGCTGTTTTGCGCTCTTGCTCTAGCCCAGTACCGTGGTGTTCGCTCTTGGTATCCGGCCGGAGTGGCTCAGCTACAGCGTTAAGGAAAATGCAAAGAAAACCAGTCAAATTGGTTTTGAAAAGTCTTTTGCACAACGTGTGAGCACAAATTTGCACATGCATATTGTAGGCATTGTTTAGGTATGGCCCTTTTCACAGTTTTGGAATCCGTCATTTCTTATGGAAGAATTTTTCAGTACACCTAGACAAAAAAGCCAACAGCCGTGGCGACTATGCAAGGTAATGCACTAAGCCAAAAACTGCAGAGAGCCACAAGCTCTCAACTCATGTGTAAACACCAATCCTTTTTCAGTCTGCGAAAGCCTGCTAGAATATTGTTACCAATGGGCTAAAATGTGACGGTAGTTAGTTGCTTTAAAATATTTAAAAAATTATCATCATACGTAAGAACTTCCAAAAGCTTCCACTAATTAAAATGTTGATGGAACGTAATAAAAGCGGCTACGGTCAAACATAAAAATTGCACAACACAGGAGCAACATATCAGCATACGAAAATGCCTCGTCTTTGAATATAAAATTGCTAATGATGTTGACCTAAACATAAAACTTGAGAAGGACCATAAAAGCTTATACTGCCATGCCCGTGGCATTCCTGAAGGCAACCACGCAACTATCGTCCATACAACTTCTTATGTACAAAAACAATTCACTGGGCAGGACAGAATAACGTAGGTCCTCAACATCAACCTAGAAGAAGTACCCATTGAAGGATTCTTTGAAGAAAGTGGATGATGCATGAAAAATTCTCAGTTTAAATTGAGTCTCTCATGACAACCGAGTCTAGCCGCTTCATGAAAAACTGACTAATAATGTTCTGCCCGATACTTCAAACACTCACCATTGTCCTGAATGAAATGAATGAAACACACGGCTGCTGCGTATTGGCCGTAAAAAACACAAAAAGGTGTTCTTTTTGCTAGCTGCAGTATGCAATACACTCTGATAGTTGTGCATGTTCCGAGTCCTTGCTCAGAACAACTGCTTTGCTTTCCAAAAACTCTTGTCTTCATCACTTTTATTTTAACAAAGCTCATGTAGACTGCTTGTCTTGCCTTGAAGTTACACAAATCTACATCAATTGCTACGGAGCCACTACTTTTATCCACTTGAAGTGGACACAAACTTGCCCTTGAAAGACGACAACACCCACCAACGTATTCTGCTGACAAAGCGGGTTTTCCCCTGTTCTTGCTAGAGCTTAGACACTGTCTTGTAAGCGATAGTTCCTAACTGCGACCTCGACTTTTGCCGCGACTCGTTGGCGCAATTCCAGTAATTAGTGAGCCAGCAACAGAGGTTCGTGGCTAAATTTTGGGCTTTTGTTGAGTACATAGCGTGCACTTTCTGCAATGTGAACATTTCCCAGCCCAGTGAGGCCTTGCCAGGTTGTGCGAACAGGCTTCTTCAGCGTGAAACTGCGGGCATGCCTCATCTTCAGGTTTTAGTTTGCCTCAGTGATGTGGGCTGCTGAACGCTTGGCATTGCGAAAATTCTTTAGTGCTAGACACTCGAGGTCCAAAGTGATGCAAAGTGCACGAAGCAGGTAAAGAAAGCACACCTGCTGCCAGAAATTATGATTTGACATACTTTCGTAACCTGACCAAATGAAGGTGTGACTATCCCGAAAACAGCACTCACTTCTTTTATAACATGACCTTTCGGGGAAGTGGTGCCTTCATTTGGTTGTGTTAGCAAGTATGTAAAATTTTTAAATCCAAATTGTGGTGGCAGGTGTGCGTCTTTATTTACCTCCTTCATGCAATGTGTTTTAGTTTGGAACAGGAGTGCTTGGTACTAAAAATGTATTGCAATGAGAACCGTATCATACTTTACCAGGCACAATAAAAAGTGCCTAGTGAGGCATGTGTTATCAATCGAAACGGGTCATCTCTCAGTTTCATGTGCTGAAAGCGCCCTGAGGAACAATCCATCTACGGTTAAGCAGGCACACCTTTCAATATGATCACTCTTGTGCAAAGCAGCCCAGCATGTCTATCAGGTCACGCGCGCTCTTGGGCACACCACGTCGGAACCCACAATTCCGCAAGGTACCACGGATTAAGCCTGGCTGCAGATGCACTATACAGAGTCGGGGACATGGCTGTACATGGTTCTGGTAAATGTTCCAGATGTGTTTCCACGTTGCTAGGAACCTGTCGAAAAGCAGCTGGTAGTACAAATACAAAACGTAAGCCGTAGTACTGCGATGCTAGTTGAATAACCTGTTGGTATTGAAACCGACCTGCGACGTGCAACAGCTCAATAACACATGCTCTTTTTGTATATAAGCTTTTTTATATCCAATGCTGTACAAAGGCTTCCCCCAGTTACGTACAATTTTCCCAACCCCGTACAAGCTTATATGCATGCAAATTTTTCAATTCATCATCCCATCTACCCTTCTGCCTTTCTCTGCTGTTTTCCCATGTTTTCGTAGCCACACAATCCCCCTAACTGGTAACTTGTCTCTCCCTCACATTGCTCGACCTGCCCAGGTCCACCTTTTTTTCTTAATGTCAGCTAGAATGTCATATAGCCCTATTTTTTCTCTATCGAGCTCTTCTTTTTTATTTATTTATTTGTTTGTTTATTTATGAATACTGCATTTCCTACTAAAAACTTTCGCTGAGTAGGTTACATGAAAACACATTAACGCTCAATACGCAGACGAACATTTTAAAACAGGAAGAGAAAAACACACAGAAACAAGAGTACGCACAAAGCAACTCAAAATATACAAAAAATTGAACGTGTATAGAGACAGAGCTTAATTGGCATGCTATATTAAACACAATTATTGAGGCTAGAGGAAAACAATGTTAAGGATGGCCGTAAAACTTTGGTGTTGGTTAGTTTGTTCCAGTCATTTATAGATCGTGGAAATGATGAATATTTAAAGCAGTTGTTATGGATTGCACAGGGTGTTATTGTGCGCTCATGCCTTTGTCGAGTGTCATATCCGGACGAAAATGAGAATTGTCTGTCTTGTAATGTCCCTTTACTAGTTGATATAGAACTTTTAGTCTAGACTAGCGGTTTCTTTCTGTTAGTGTTGGTAGATTTGCCTGAGTTGAAAATTCCATAATTTAAATGCGCCCGAAGCTGTTATAAATAAAACGAATGGCCTTTTTTGTACTCTTTCTAGCTTGTCGATATTTATTTTGGTAAGAGGGTTCCATATAATAGAAGCATATTCCAGAGTCGGTAAAAGTATTGTTTTATAAGCCAGAAGGTGGACGAAGGAGCTTGAGAGTTTCAATGTTCTTCTGAGGAAGAAGTGTTTAGGCATTGCATTGTTAGTTACTGTATTCATGTGTTTCGTCCAATTCTGGTCACCTGTGATCCATAAGCCAAGATACTTGTAATGTCGGACTTGGGAAATTTTAGTATGGGCAGTAGAGTACTCGTATTCTGAAGAATTTTTTATTCGTTATTTGCATAAACACTGTTTTTTTTCGAAGTTAATCGCCATTTGCCTTTCATCACACCAAGAGAAAACTTTTTGTAGAGCATCAATTAACACATGTTGGTCTGCGGGACAGTATATTTCGTCATAAAGTACGCAGTCATCAGCGTAGAGCTTAATTTTAACAGGTATGCCATCAACAATATCAATATTAAACAGGAAAAGAAGAAGTGGTCCTAGCACTGAGCCCTGCGAAAAGCCAGAGTCAACAAGCTGTCTATGTGGGCCGGAATCAGCAAAGACAACAAACTGTTCGCGTTTTGTGAGATGTTCTGCTATTTATTGATTTTGCAAAGTCATGTATTGTTTCAACTAACTGAGGGTTTGTCGAATAAGCTTTCCTAAAACCAAGCTGCAATTTGATAAGAACATTAAAGTTAAAGAAATTTGCAGATGTGATTGTAAATGATATGTTCAAGAATCTTGCATACAGTACATGTCAATGAAATTGGACGATAGTTTTTAACGGACTTCTTATTTCCGGTCTTGTGAACTGGTTTAATTCTAGCGGTTCCCCAGTCTCTTGGTATTTCTCCAATTTGTAAAGACTTGCAAAAATGACACGAAGATATTGCCACGTTCCGTTTCCCGAACTTTGTTATCGTCCCAAAACACTACACAGTTCTCAGCGCAAACCGCGCCGGCAGTTTTTGAGAAGCTTCCGGACTGTAGTAGATCATTTCGATGAGATCACGCCTACTCTGTGAGCTGTACAGATTATTCTGGGACCTACGCCACCGCCAGCGATAACGCTAGAACATTCAACGGCAAGAGTATAATTGCCGACCCGCTTTGCCGCTTGTCAGTAGTTGATCGACGGCCAATGCGCCATTCGCTAGTATTAGTCCAAGACTGCTAATGTAATCGGACTTTCCGTTTACCGGGCACAGGTTCGCCCAAATAAACAGTTAAATTCCAAAGAAAGGTCTTCTGTCGTCGGCCACGTCACGACCCCGTGACATCTAGTGGAGGTGCTGCTTCTTTGATGTTTCGGACGCCCCCTTCAAGCCGGGACTTCAGCTCAAGCGGCAAAAAAGAGACACGGACGCTAACCCTGAACAGCGAACAAGCCGAAGGCGGAGGGGACTAAAACCAGAGTACGGGCCCTTTCCTAAAGCAGCCAGAAAGGGGTATCTGGGCTACGTCGAAATTTCGCCCCTACCTCCACGGCAGGCCCTTCAAAGTTGTGAGCGACCACCACGCCTTGTGTTGGCTAGCCACCTTGAAGGACCCTTCAGCTCACCTTGCACGATGGAGCCTCCGACTTCAAAAATATTACATTACTGTCATTTACAAGTCCGGCAAGAAAAACTCTGACGCCGACTGTCTCTCTCGTGCGCCTGTCGACCAACCACCACCCGACGACCCGGATGACGACTGCTTCTTGGGAACGATAACTACCGACGACTTCGCTGAAGGACAGCGGGCTTAAGGCCCTAATAGAATACCTCGAAGGCAGGAGCAGGCAGGAAGGCAGGAATAACTTAAGGCCCTAATAGAATACCTCGAAGGCAGGAGCACCGTAGTCCCGAAGGTATTCAAGCGTGCACCTGCGTCGTTCTTCCTATAAAATGGTCTTCTACAAAAAAAACTTCTCACCGCTTCAAGCTACGTACCCGCTTTTAAAGCCTTCAGCTCTGCGACCAGATCGTCTGCAGGCCCTGCACGACGATCCGACGGCAGGGCACCTCGGTGTTTCTCGCACGCTCGCGAGGATATAAGAAAAGTACTACTGGCCACGTCTTACCGCCGACGTCACTCTTTATGTGTGGATATGCCGGGACTGTCAGCGACGCAATGCACCGCCGAAAAGGCTAGCGGGACTTCTGCAGCCAATTTAACCACCTTGCCGACCTTTCCAGCAGATTGGTATGGACCTACTGGGGCCGTTACCGACGTCGGGTTTCGGAATCAAGTTTATTGTGGTAGCTATCAACTACCTCACCCGCTACGCCGAGAACAAAGCCCTTCGCAAAGGCAGTGCATCCGAGGTAGCTAAGTTCTTCATTGAAAATATTGTCCTACGTCACGGCGCCCCTGAGGTCCTTATCACCGACACAGGAACGGCATTTACTGCCGACTCAAATCAAGCGATCTTAACATACAGCCAGACAAACCACCAGCGGACGACAGCGTACCACCCACAGACCAACGGCCTCACCGAGCGGCTTAACAAGACAATCGCCGACATGCTGGCAATGTACGTCGATGTCGAACACAAGACGTGGGACGCCATTCTTCCCTACGTGACCTTCGCATACAACATGGCGGTGCAGAAGACGACACAGATATCTCCATACAAATTGGTCTACAGAAGGAGCCCTGCAACTACGCTCGATGCCATGTTACCCAACGTCACCGACGAAGAAAACCTCGATGTGAGTGAGTACTTTCAACGCACCGAAAAAGCCCGACAACTTGGGCGTCTCCGTATCAAGAATCAACAGACGACCGACAGCCGCCGTTACAATCTTCAACGACGCTGCGTGGAATACCAGCCCGGTGAACGTGTTTGGGTGTGGACGCATATCCGCCGACGTGGACTAAGTGAAAAGCTTCTTTGACGGTACTTTGGACCACACAGGGTGGTTCGACGTCTTAGCCCACTTGATTACGAGGTTTTGCCTGATGGCATCACGAACTTTCAACGACGTCGATCGTGACCTGAAGTCGTTCATGCCGCGAGCCTCAAGCTGTTTCATGTCCGTTAACAAACTAAAACAGTGTTTTTTGTATTATTATTGTATCGTAATTTATTGATTGTACTTTCTTGCATTATTGTTGTATCTTCATCTTTAGTTAAAGCATCGGGACGATGCCTTTTTCTGAGGGGGGCAATGCCACGTTCCATTTCTCAAGTTTTGTTATTGTCCCAAAACACTAAACAATTCTCAGCGCAAACCGCGCCTGCAGTTTTCGAGAAGCTTCCTGACTGTAGTAGATCATTTCGATAAGATCACGCCTACTCTGCGAACTGTACAGATTATTCTGGAACCTACGCCACCGCCAGCGATAACGGTAGAACATTCGATGGCAGGAGTATAAATGCCGACGCGCTTCGCCGCTTGTGAGTAGTTGATCGACGGCCGACGCGCCGTTCGCCGCTATCAGTCCAAGACTGCTACTGTAATTGGAGTTTCCGTTGACCGGGCGCAGGTTCGCCCAACTAAACAGATAAATTCCAACACAAAGTCTCCTGTCCTCGACCACGACATGATCCCGTGACAATATTTTAACACCCACTCAGCGTACCTTTTCAAGAAGCTATTAGGAATGTCATCAGGCCCTAATGATTTTTTGGCATCAATCCTTAGCAGAAGATTAAATAAACAACTTTCAGAAACATTGACATCAGACATCGTTGGTACGGATGCATGAAATACAGGTGATATATCATTCTCTTAGGGTGAACACCAATTTAAAATGGTTGTTAAAGCATGGAAAATTTTCGCACTATCGCGAGTTAGGTAGCTATCAAATTTAAATGTATCACATTCAGTGGTGTGTGGAGAAATCGAACGCCAAATTTTTTCGAGAGACGGGGTTGAATTGAATTGACTTGAACTGAGTTTTATTGACATAAAAATAGTGTACAGTATACAAATGTGTAAAAAATGTTCTGAATCCCTAGCCAAAGGCTAGTTGGGATTCATTCAAAAAAGCAATTTAGAAAAGGGCTTGTCATTTACATACAAAAAAAGTTTACAAATAAAGTATTTTACACATGGAGAATTGAACATATGGAATTTACAGTTTTTGGCGATAGATCATGAATGCAGAAAAAAAAAGAAAAAAAAGGTATGTAAGGCATCGTTTGAGAACATATCAAACTTCACAACAAATAATTGAGTAAATTGTGATATATGAAAACTAATCATGACATATGGATCTGTATAGCATAACAATACTGATTGAGGACTGAAAAAAAATAGATTTCAGAGTATACATACATATTATATAATTGCACCTATGCGTGTACGTAAGTATTGTAATAGTGTGCTACATAACTTTTTTTGAAAATGTATTTATTATAACCATTTCTAGCATAGTATTATTGGGCGCCTATATTTTATTTATTAAATATTTTTGCAGTGCAAGAGAGAAATTCTTATTGTGTTTTATTTCTTGTGCAAGGTTATTCCGCATGGCGACTCAATTAGCAGTAAGTTTTCTATTACCGTATACGTTCTCTGTTAGCTGAGTCAGGTATTTTCCTTTTACTTTGTTAAAGCTTTCATTATTGGAACATAAAAAATTTGCTGAGGAAACTGGATAGTTAGTGTTTATACTTGAATGGACCATGAGAGCTGTTTTGTAATCTATTACTGTGTTGAACGGCATGATGTTTAGATTTTGGAAGAGTGGTAGTGTGTGTGCCACATAGTCCGAATGAGTTATAAATCGTAATGTTATTTTCTGAAGATTTATTATCGGTTCTAAGTACCTGCGGTATGTGTGACTCCAGGTGAACACACAGTAGTTTAAATGACTATGAAATATGTTAAAATAAATTACACGTAAGGTTAGTAAATCGAAAAGGTCTCGACATTTATATAGAAGAAAACATGCTTTACTTAGTTTTTTACAGACCTCGCCATTGTGAGGTTTCCAGTTAAAATTTTTATCAAGGGTAATGCCTTGGTATTTTATCGTATGTACTCTTTGCAGCACTAAATTATTTAGTGTGAGTGTGTATGTGTGTTCCTCAAGGGTTTTGCGTGGTGAAGTAATCACAATGTACTTGGTTTTCTGTATATTTAATGTTAGTCTTTTTGAAGAGAACCACTGGTGGATATCAACAAGCTCCGAGTTCGCAGATGCTATGGTTTGGTTAAAAGAATTTTCAGCGCATATGAGATCTGTATCATCAGCATACACAATTATGGGGAAGTTTTGTACCACGCTACGCAAGTCATTATTAAACAACGAGAAAAATATTGGTCCAAGAACAGAGCCTTGGGGTACTCCTATAGTTGTATTAGGAAACTCTGATTGGGTGTTGGCTAATTGCACTGTTTGTTTACGGTTTTCTAGATAGCTTTTAAAGAACTCAAGACAGATTCCGCGAAAGCCATAGCATTCTAGTTTATTTATTATTATGTTTTGATTGAGAGTCTCAAAGGCTTTTTTTATATTTAGAATTATGCCTACCACTGTTCTGCTGTTATAAAAGTGAAAATTGATAAGTTCAAAAAGTGACAAACAGCTGTGTTGGTTGACCTGCCCTTTCTAAACCCATCTTGACAGTTTGTAAAATATTTTCGTGTTCTACGAAAGACATGATTCGTTCAACTAATAATTTTTCAAACACAATATTTATGTTACCTAAAATGGAAATAGCATGGTAGTTTTCTGGTATGTTTTTGTCACCTGTCTTGTAAATCAGGATAATCTTTGACAAATTAAAGGTTCGGGATAGGTTGACGCATAAAATGATAAATTAATGATTTTTTTAGAGGCAACCAAAGGATGTCAATGCATTCTTTAACGCTAAAGAAGGTATATGGTCGCATTCGACTGAGAATTTAAGTGGCATACCCCAAACTACAGCTACAGTTTCACTAGCCGTTATATCAATAAACTTAAATGTGTTAGGGTTATGAAAAGGGTATTTAATGTGTTCATAGCTGATCACCGTGGCCGCAAGTCGAGAACTGAAGGTGCAAAAGTAGGTGTTAAACGTTAAAACTAGGGTACTAAATGATATTCCCAGAACGTCAATGTTGATTTATATAAGAGGTTTAACGTCCCAAAACCACTATATGATTATGAGAGACGCCGTAGTGGAGGGCCCCGGAAATTTAGACCACCTAGGGTTCTTTAACGTGCACCCAAATCTGAGCACACGGGCCCTACAGCATTTCCGCCTCCATTGGAAATAGAACGTCAATGTCTGGCATGGCGATGTAGCTTGCAGATGGTTTAAGAACCGAATTTATAATACGCCATGTTGTTGGTGAATCACCTGAATTTTCCAATATCAAGGCTGTGTAATATTCTTTTTTTTTTCAAATCATCGCTGTTACCTTATTACGGGCAACTCTAAATTGCTGTAAGTAATAATCATTGTCCCTGTGCATTTTTTACCTTTGAATGCCAAAAATCTCTCTTTTTATTTGTTCTAAAATGGGCCAATTCATTCATGGGAAATATGATTTTCTATATTAATTTTTGTACTTAGCACTTGTTGATTGTATTAAGACCTCTCTGAAGCATTTATTTAGCTTGGAATAGGAAGCAACCACGTCTGCAGTAGATACTTCGTCCGACAGCGCAGAATCTGATGAATAAATGCATTCAGTGCTTTGTGGGCATGCACGAGGGCTGGAAAAGAAATACGACTATGGGTGTCGCGTGATTTAATGCGGGAGACCTGTGTGACTGGGAATAATATAGTCCTAGGGGAGTGATCACTCATGGTTGCGTCGTATGTAGCACACCAAGCTTCTGCAGTGTCAAACATGCACAAAATGTGGTCAATACAAGACGATAATTTTGGTGTGACACGTGTGGATGAAAATATAACGTAATGAAACCAGTATGACGATAACATGTTATAATACTCTGAATTGCAGTGCTTTAGGCTACCTAAGTTGAAGTCACCGCATATAACTGTTTTTCGCTGGAGCAAATTTACGTGTTGTAGTATCCTTTCAAAGTGTTGCATGAAGTCTGAAAATTTTTCCCTAGAGGCGCGATAAACCACCATGAATATTTCGTCTTGACATCTAACAACAATAGTGTAAAGCTCAGGTGAGTACGATTTTGAGTAATTAGCAAGAACGCTGCAAGGTTTACCAGATTTCACAAATAAGGCTACACCACTACTTCTATGGGGGGCGTGTCGCGCAGTGGAAAAGAAATTGTAACCAGGTACGCTGTAAGTTTCACTCTGTTTTAGCGAAGTTTCGGAAACAGCTATGTAATCAAAATTAAAAGTGTGCAATGAAAGTAAAGTATAAAAATTATCTATGTTTTTTTCTGCGTGCTACGTATATTACAAAGGATCAGGCTATGGCGAGAATTCACCTGTGCGAAGAGGCTTGCAGATTGTATCTGAATGTCAATTTTAGACAAGCTTTTTCTATTCAAGTTAGTACAGAAATATTGTTTTTACAGCGGATATGAATGGCATTGGAGTTTTCAGCATTTCTTGCCAGATTTTTTTCATTGGAAAACCAAACAAATTTCCCAATTTTTTCACGCTTCCTCGATATTGCCTTTTGCAATAAAAACTTATTCTCTGCACAAAGATGTTCGTTTACATAAATAGGTCATTCGCCTTCATAACCAAAATATGCTGAGGTAGTTCTCTTCTTTTTCATTTCTTGAAGGATTTGGTGGCAGGTTGAGCGTGACTGACATCTCACGCGATCACATTTGGTTGTGTTTTGTCTTTTGAGGGCACTCGATGAACCACGTCAAGTTCTCCAAAGTTATTGGAACTGCAAATCTTTCAGCAAATGTTATTATGCTACTAGCCAGGTCTTAATCTTTTTTATTGGGAGCCCTGCAGTTTCTAAATTATGCTGCCTGCTGTAATGCTTCAGATCTCCTATTTCACAGCGTGCTGCATCAAGGCCCTCACGCAATGCAGCCTTACCTTTCATTAAGGCTGCAGTATTTCTTTTCAGCACCTCAAGCGTTTCCTTTAGATCCTCAAAATTGCTACACATAAACTCAATTGTTTGATTGAGTTCTTGCATTTCAGATTTCAAATCATTGTTGTGCGTGTCTACCTTAGCCGAAAGTTCGGCAATGAGTTTAGCTACCTCTTTTATGGTCGTCGGTACCTTGTCACCTATGTTTTATCTGTTCACAAGTACACTAAGAGTTAGTATAACTGTAGTACAGAGCGGTCCAGGAGCTACATAAAAGCTAGAAGACCTAATGATCAAGAAATGTTTTCTGCACAGATTCCATCGTAGTAAAAAATAGGTTATTATATTAGCCCTGAGTATCAGCTGCCTGGACCGCTCTGCAGTGAGTGACCGTGAGCCGAAGCTGTGCTGTCTTTTATATCTTGAAGACCAAGACGTCAGTTGCTCCAGAACATGCGCAATATTGGCGATTCTAGGGTAGAACAAGGGGTGGTGATGGCACAGCAGCTATTCCAGCGACGAAAGGGCCATGCTCCTTCGACGTTCGCGCCCGAGCGAAGCAGGATTTCCACTGCGTAGTAAAAAATAGGTGATTATTCCAGCCCCGTGTTTCAGCTGCCTGGGAGTTACCGTGAGCCGAAGCTGCTGTCTTTTATATCTTCAAGATCATGACGTCAGTTGCTCCAGCACATGCGCAGTTTCGGCGATTCTAGGGTAGACCAAGGGGTGGTGATGGCTTAGCAGCTATTCCAGCGACGAAAGGGCCACGCGCCTTCAACGTTCGCAGCCGAGCAAAGCAGTATTTCCACTGCATAGTAAAAAATAGGCGATTATTGCAGCCCCGTGTTTCAGCTGCCTGGGAGTTACCGTGAGTCGAAGCGGCTGTCTTTTATATCTTGAAGACCATGACGTCAGTTGCTCCAGCACATGCGCTGTATCGGCGTTTCTAGGGTAGAACAAGGGGTGGTGATGGCACAGCAGCTATTCCAGCGACGAAAGGGCCATGCTCCTTCGACGTTCACGCCCGAGCGAAGCAGGATTTCCACTGCGTAGTAAAAAATATGTGATTATTCCAGCCCCGTGTTTCAGCTGCCTGGGAGTTACCGTGAGCCGAAGCTGCTGTCTTTTATATCTTCAAGACCATGACGTCAGTTGCTCCAGCACATGCGCAGTTTCGGCGATTTTAGGGTAGACCAAGGGGTGGTGATGGCTTAGCAGCTATTCCAGCGACGAAAGGGCCACGCGCCTTCGACGTTCGCGTTCGAGCGCAGCAGGATTTCCACTGCATAGTAAAAAATAGGTGATTATTCCAGCCCCGTGTTTCAGCTGCCTGGGAGTTACCGTGAACCGAAGCTGCTGTCTTTTATATCTTGAAGACCACGACGTCAGTTCTCCAGAACATGCGAAATATCGGCGATTCTAGGGTAGACCAAGGGGTGGTGATGGCACAGCAGCTATTCCAGCGAAGAAAGGGCCATGCTCCTTCGACGTTCGCGGCCGAGCGAAGCAGGATTTCCACTGCGTAGTAAAAAATAGGTGACTATTCCAGCCCCGTGTTTCAGCTGCCTGGCAGTTACCGTGAGCCGAAGCTGCTGTCTTTTATATTGTTACGAGGCAGTGGGCATGGCTCTACCGTCGTGGACAACAATTCGATGAAAAAGAAGTGGACTCGCCGCGCGAGAGACTGGCAGCTCTGAAGCGTCACTTTTACATGTAAATATAGGAAATACGCTCATTTCTCTCTTCCGTGTGTTTGCGATCCCCGTAACAAATTGGTGGGAGTGCTGGGTAACGAAGCGCCATACAACGGAGCTCCGCAGTGGTCGTCAAATCGGAGTTTCCGTGATGGAACACGGGACTGATCCCACGGCCACCTCTCCATCGGCCTCGGCGACGCCCGCACCATCCACGGCAACGCCTCCACTGGCCCCACCCCCACCCACGTACGTGCTGACGCATCCGAAGCATCCTGGAACGTTCTGCGGTACGGACGAAGTTGATGTCGACGACTGGATAGCCGACTACGAACGCACCAGTGCTCTCAACCGGTATGATCCGACTCTTATGCTGGCCAATGTGCTGTTTTACCTGAAAGGCACGGCCAAAGTCTGGTACGAGAACCATGAGGAGGAGATCGGCAGTTGGGACACCTTCAAGGAAAAGCTTCGCGACTTATTTGGGAAGCCCATCGGTCGAAAGGCGGCTGCAAAGAAGGAGTTGTCTATACGTGCTCAGACGTCCACAGAGCCGTATATTTCATATATACAGGACGTGCTGGCTCTCTGTCGTAAAGTTGACAACGACATGTCGGAGTCTGACAAGGTTGGCCACGTCCTCAAGGGCATAGCGGACGACGCGTTCAACCTGCTAATGTGCCGGAACTGTGCGACCGTCGACGAAATTATTGAGGAATGCCGGCGTTTTGAACTGGCCAAAAGCAGGCGGATTTCAAGATCATTTACTCGACTGCCGAACACCGCAGCGACGTCCTCCTGCGAAGATGGACTGTCCTCTCATCGGCAGTCTTCACCAGCGTCTGAAATTACGCGAATTGTCCGGCGGGAAATCGAAGCAATTACACCTACTCTTCCCGCCAACGGCCACGTCGATTTGCAAGTACCTCAGGTTTGCTTGGTACAGTCGATTGTGCGGGAAGAACTGAGCAATTTGGGCTTCGATGTCTGCGCCGTTGCTCAGTCTCGACCAATTGGCTTCCGTTCAAGGTCGCCGCCTCGCCCCAGGTCACCACCCCAAGAAAGGTCTTATCCACGCTCTCGCAATCCGGCCGAATGGAGAACTGCGGATGATCGGCCGATCTGCTTTAACTGCCGCCGCATAGGTCACGTCGCACGGTATTGCCACAACCATTGGTCTTCGTCCCGAAACCAGTATAACACTGCTCGCCGCACCGATAGCTACCGTCGTTTCCAGCCTCCTGAGCCGATCGCCGACAACTACCGCCGGCCTCTGCCCGTCGATTCCTACGCCTGCGATGCCCCTGATACGCAGCACAGCCGCTCACCGTCGCCTCGACGTCACCAGTCTCGTTCGCCGCCAGGACGTCGCCCGTCGTCCCCTTCTCCTCTACGACGACGCCCGACCTCCCCGCTCAATTCTCACCAGGGAAACTAAGCGGTGCAGCTCTTGGAGGTGAAGCTGCATCCTCGATACCGACCTCAAATCCTCTCCTTGTACTGCCGACACGACGAAATTTGATCGACGTCGACGTTGACGGCCTGACTGTTTCTGCACTTGTTGACACTGGGGCGCATATTTCTGTGATGAGTGCCCGACTTCGTCGCCGCCTGAAGAAAGTGCTCACACCGGCTGCTCTTGGCATTATTCGTGTCGCCGACGGAAGAAGTCTTGCCATCACAGGAATGTGCACAGCACGCATCACTATCGCCGATCACCCCACATCTGTTCTCTTTGCAGTTATTGAGCAGTGCCCAAATGACCTAATTCTTGGTTTAGATTTCTTGTCCACCCATGCTGCTCTCATCGACTGTGCAACCGGCGTTCTTCAACTTGAACTGCCTCGACTTGGACCTGTGCCGTCCTCACCGTCACACCGCTTGTGCGCTGTTGATTATGTTCGGCTGTCACCGCAAGCCACCACGTGTGTTGCCTTAACGATATCACCAGCTCTTCCTGACGGTGACTACATAGTGTCTCCATTGGTGGATGTGCTCTTGGCTCGAAGTGTTGCTGTGCCGCATACAATCGTGACTATTGTGGACAACTGCGTTCAGCTTCCCCTCCTTAACTTCAGTAGTTCGACCCAAGTTCTCCCGCAAGGCATTTCGTTAGCCCACGTTTCCCCACTTGATGCATGTAGCATCGTGGCATTGGACCCTGAAGACTGCTCGTCCCCTACTGCAGCCAGCCGAGCAAACGCACCTAGCGACGAAATCACGATGATGATCGCCCCTGATCTTCTGCCCTGTCAGTTGGCGCAACTCCACCACGTTCTGACTACCTACCGAGATATTTTCGACTTCGATGACCGCCCTTTAGGTCAAACGTCCTTCGTGCGTCATCAAATACATACCGGCGATGCTAATCCTGTTAGACGGCGACCGTATCGTGTTTCCCAGTCCGAACGCCAGGTCATACAACGAGAAGTCGAGAAAATGCTCTCCAAAGGAGTCATAGAGGCCTCTTCAAGTCCATGGGCGTCACCTGTTGTTTTAGTGAAAAAGAAGGATGGCAGCTGGAGATTTTGCGTTGACTACCGTGCCTTGAACAAGATAACCCGCAAAGACGTATATCCGCTGCCACGAATTGACGACGCCCTTGATTGCCTTCATGGCGCGCGATACTTCTCATCTATTGATCTGCGTTCGGGCTACTGGCAAATTTCTGTCGACGACTTAGACCGAGAAAAGACTGCCTTCGTCACACCGGACGGCCTTTATCAGTTCAAGGTTATGCCTTTTGGGCTGTGCAACGCCCCGGCAACGTTCGAACGCATGATGGACTCTCTTCTTCGTGGTTATAAATGGTCCATCTGTCTTTGCTACCTCGACGATGTGATTGTTTTTTCCCCAACATTTGAAACTCACTTAACTCGTTTGTCGACCATTTTAGCCGTTTTTCGTCGAGCAGGACTCCAGCTGAACTCGAAAAAGTGCAATTTCGGCCGACAACAAATCACGATCCTTGGTCATCTTGTAAGTGCTGCTGGCGTCCAACCTGACCCTGACAAGGTTAGCGCTGTCAAGAATTTCCCTCTGCCTTCTTCAACCAAAGATGTTCGGAGTTTTGTGGGCTTATGCTCGTACTTCCGCCGCTTTATACGCGATTTCGCTACAATTGCACGACCACTAACTGATCTTCTCAAAAAGAACGTGCCCTTCTCGTGGGGCCAAGACCAAGCAGCTGCGTTTTCCACGCTGATCGACCTGCTCATTTCACCACCAATACTGGCTCACTTTGACCCGTCTGCGACGACTGAAGTACGCACAGACGCCAGTGCTCACGGAATCGGCGCCGTCCTCGCTCAACACCAGGGAGGCCAAACGCGTGTTATTGCGTATGCCAGCCGCCTTCTCTCCACATCTGAGCGAAACTATTCGATAACAGAGCGCGAGTGTCTTGCGTTGGTCTGGGCTGTAGCGAAATTTCGCCCCTACTTGTATGGCCGGGAGTTTTCAGTTATTACGGACCACCACGCTCTGTGTTGGCTGTCGTCGCTCAAGGACCCAACTGGTCGCCTAGGTCGCTGGGCTCTACGTCTCCAGGAGTATAACTTCGACGTAATTTATAAGTCTGGCAGGTTGCACCAAGATGCTGATTGTCTCTCGCGTTATCCAGTGGACCCTGCTAGACTCGCTGTCCATGAAGGCGATTCTTGTGTGCTCGCCATATCTGATTTGCACGACATCGGCACAGAGCAGCGCCGGGACGCAACCCTCAAGAAGGTCATTCAGCGAGTATCTTCAGGACATTCCGACCCTTCGCTCCGTCAATATGTCCTTCGCAACGACATTCTGTATCGTCGCAACATGAAGTCTGATGGCCCGGAATATTTGTTAGTTATTCCCCGACACCTGCGTGCTACTATTCTTCAACATCTGCATGACGCACCGACGGCGGGACACCTGGGTTTTTCACGCACCTATCACCGCGTGCGGCAACGGTTTTTTTGGCCTGGCATGTATAAATTTGTGCGCCGTTATGTCGCTGCTTGCGAGCGCTGCCAGCGTCGGAAACGTCCTGCTCTCCGTCCGGCTGGCCTGCTCCAACCTATCGACATTCCCCCGGAACCATTCTTCCGCATCGGCCTCGACTTGCTCGGACCTTTCCCGACGTCCGTGTCAGGCAACAAGTGGATCGCTGTCGCAACCGACTATGCGACCAGATACGCGATAACTCGTGCCTTGCCAACTAGCTGCGCTACAGACGTCGCAGACTTTCTCCTAAATGACGTCATTCTGCGGCATGGAGCTCCGCGCCAGCTTTTGACGGATCGGGGCCGCTGCTTCCTCGCAAAAGTTATCGACGAAATCCTCCGGAGCTGCTCTACCGAACATCACCTTACCACTGCCTACCATCCCCAGACTAACGGTCTCACGGAGCGTCTCAACCGAACTCTTACAGACATGTTGTCTATGTACGTCTCTGCTGACCACCGTGACTGGGACGCAATGCTCCCCTACGTTACATTTGCATATAATTCGTCAAGACATGACACCGCCGGCTACTCTCCATTCTTTCTTTTGTACGGCTGCAACCCTGCGTTGCCATTCGACACACTCCTTCCTTCTGCTACTATCCAACCAACGGTGTATGCGCAGGACGCTGCTTCTCGAGCCCGCGTCGCTCGCCAAATCGCGCACACTAGGCTCAGTGCTTCTCAGGCCGCACAAAAAGTCCGCTACGATGACTCGCACCGCGACGTTGACTACCCTGATGACTCTCTTGTCCTACTCTGGACGCCGTATCGACGTGAAGGTTTGTGCGAGAAGCTCCTCCCACGATACACAGGACCCTACAAAGTTCTCCGCAAGGTCACCGACGTCGACTACCTCATCACTCCCGTTCAACCGCACTCATCCTCTGCCACACCATCTACTGATGTTGTTCATGTGTCGCGCCTAAAGCCCTACTATACTGCCAGTCCTGATTGACTTAGGGGCGCCGTGACGGCGCTTTGTTCGCCGGGGGTGATGTTACGAGGCAGTGGGCATGGCTCTACCGTCGTGGACAACAATTCGATGAAAAAGAAGTGGACTCGCCGCGCGAGAGACTGGCAGCTCTGAAGCGTCACTTTTACATGTAAATATAGGAAATACGCTCATTTCTCTCTTCCGTGTGTTTGCGATCCCCGTAACAATATCTTGAAGACCATGACGTCAGTTGCTCCAGCACCTGCGCAGTTTCGGCGATTCTAGGGTAGACCAAAGGGTGGTGATGGCACAGCAGCTATTCCAGCGACGAAAGGGCCACGCGCCTTCGACGTTCGCGTTCGAGCGCAGCAGGATTTCCGCTGCATAGTAAAAATTAGGTGATTATTGCAGCCCCGTGTTTCAGCTGCCTGGGAGTTACCGTGAGCCGAAGCTGCTGTCTTTTATATCTTGAAGACCATGACGTCAGTTGCTCCACGACATGGGCAGTATCGGTGATTCCAGGTAGACCAAGGGGTGGTGATGGCACAGCAGCTATTTCAGTGACGAAAGGGCCACGCGCCTTCGACGTTCGCGGCCGAGCGAAGCAGGATTTACACAGTGTAGTGAAAAATAGGTGATTATTCCAGCCCCATGTTTGAGCTGCATGGAACGCTCTGCAGTGAGTCTTGGTAATGATTCACCGTAATAGCGCTTTTTATAAGCAACTACTTGGTCTTTCATCTGTAAAGAAAGTTTCGATAATTCTTGCAATATAAATATTGTTCTGTTGTTTGTTAACCTTTTCTTTAAGCGCTTCAGTCGCCTTTTAGATTGCAATGTCTCCCTCAAAATCCATGAGTTCTTACCCTTACATTTTTTGTGATTTCGGGTACGAAACACTCGATACATTCATTCACAATCTGTTTATATCTCTCCCAAAAGTGGTGTAAATCACAAGTGCTATTGCAGAAATCATCCAAATAAAGGAAATCAAGTCAATTATTGACGCATCATCAGCGAGAGAGAAATTCGGAAATGACAAAACTGTACGAGAATTGTTTATGTAAGCATTAGCTAGGCTAAGCAACACGGCCTTGTGGTCTGCGATTCCCGGAACTACTTCGCAATAACTTTTGGCACTAATAGATTCACTTACTAGAAATAGATCTAGTACTGATTTGCGATTTTCATGCATTCTAGTGAAGTGTGTTACAATTTGAAGTAGGTCAAAAGTGTACGCAATATTTAGCATTGCTTCTCCCAAGTGATCATTGTGATTATTGAGCGAGAAATTGGGCCAGTCTATATTCGGAAAGTTGAAATCTCCAGCCCGAACAATTTGTCACCAGGTATTATATTCGAAGGTAGATACTTCTTTAACGATTTCAACATGTCAATAGACGAGTTAGGGATTTATACATGACTGCTATTACATATTTAACCTTACCGTGGTACGTTTTGCAGAATACGCACTCAACGTCAGTCAAGTCAGACATTCTCACTATACGCAAAAGGTTTTTCAAAAGAATGCAAACACCTCCTGCTTTGCTGCCTCGGTCTTTTCGAATTAAAGTATATCTGGCACGTAGGACGTCACTGTCGTATATTGCTTCATGTAACCAAGTATCAGTGAGAACTGCGATGCTGGCATCGTGTACTAGTAATATACTTTCGAGTTTGGTAGCTTTATTGATTACACTTCTGCAGATGATGTTTAATATTTTTAATGACTAATTTTAGTGCTATGTTGTCATGCTGTTTGCTTATTCAGTCTAAACCGTGTCACTTTTTCTTTGTTTAAACCAAAAAGCATGCCGTCTACGCTTAACTTGTCGAAGAGTAAGTTGACCTTAGTGCCTTGTTCTTTTTCTTGAGCGGCACTCCTCCATAACTGTTTGCGGATTTCCCGAATTCTTTTGGAACAGTCATAAGACAGTCAAAAATTGATGTCCTTTAGTTAAAGAAAAGCTTCTAGTACCACCATTATTTCACGGTAGTCCACGAACTTTA
Source organism: Rhipicephalus annulatus (assembly GCA_013436015.1). NCBI lineage: Eukaryota > Metazoa > Arthropoda > Arachnida > Ixodida > Ixodidae > Rhipicephalus > Rhipicephalus annulatus. The sequence continues at coordinate 88,893 of WOVY01000842.1, forward strand.
CGATAACGGGTCAAGGTTTTTCAGACGTTTTTCGTCCAAGCCTGTGACACCTTTCAAGACCATTCATGGTTATACTCAGTATTTCACGGAAAATGTTACTTTTAACGGTTGCTTCCAGTTTCTCGTAAGTCTCTTTGTTAGGCTCCTTTAAACCATAAATGATGAGGTTGTTCCGACGTCCCTATTTTCCAAATCATCAACCTTAAGCATCAGTGATAGCCGAGGTAGCTGCTCAGTGCCACATAACAAATTAGTGTGATACGTCGCCTTTGGCCCACATCTAAAATTGCTATGCTATTCGAAATGACAAACCACCAAAAACAAATTGCAGATAAGCGTCGGCAAGGGGAAAAACGTCTTTCACTTTCGCCCAGGGGTGAACTCTCTATTGGTTAGCCAGCAGTCACTCAAGCACTTGGCATGCTGGTAATAAAATGAAAAGACGCAAATACTAAATATTCTAATTTCTGTGCTGCAGTGTAAAACATCATTTTTTTGTTTTTTCATGTTTTCAGTCTTAATATAGTACAGACTAGCCTGCAGACGCAAAATGGCAGCAAATAAACAAAACATGGCAGTAAATAAACGATGAAGAGCAATCGTTGGTTCACTAACTCAGTCAAATGATTGCTCGAAAGAAACCAAGACAATGGGTGCATTGAAAATCTACCAAAACACAGACAAAAGTGAGCTATTATGAACACGGATTATACAAGGCAGTACCGATTTCACTAGTTTTTTCTCAGAAGTGTCATGTTATGAAACCAAAAAACACAGAAGTTGGGAGGAAGACAACCATAAAGAGATGAAGCATTTGTGAACATGGGTTGTCGCTAGTGCCATCGTCTCAACATGCAGACTTCATCAAGACTGCAACTGCAGACCTATCTGAATTGTGTAGGGCAGATTTACCACAATGAAGGGAACTCACATACACTGGTGCTAACAATCAGCAAATGACCACAAAACATTTCACACATCTTTTACCAACAACGCCAAAGTTCGTCCCTTGCCTTCTTTAGTGCATTTTGTAGGTTCTCATACCCTCTCCTCCAACTTAAACAAACCAGGAATGGCCACATGCGAAAACGGGGATATGAAAACGAGGAGCCGGCATGCTGAATTGGGTGAGTTAAAAGCCGATCCCCCGTGATGGGTTGCGCCAGGGTAAAAGGAGCAATCAATCAAAAGCCCATGAAACAGAAAAAATGGAGGGGCAGGAGGGAGCAAGCGTTTCGAATGGATGGGTAGAAAAGGAGAAGACAGTTTGCTGAATTATCTTTGCCTCGAGGAAACACCACCTGACAATGGGAATAATTACCCTCAGAAATTTCTTGAAGAATGGCTTATTTTTTATAGGTTTTGTTGTGTATGTGCCATGTCAAATTGGTTGAAGTGCCCCCTTTTAAACATTTTTACTTGTTGGCTGGAATGTATTAAACTTATGACTAAGGTGAGGCGATTTTTTTCGAAAAGCTGGTTACTGTATTTATGGTTTAAGTTCGTTGAAGATATGTCCTGCCATTATAAAATGCTGCGCATTACTTCCAGTTATTTGCCATGCTTGCTTGATGCCTACCTAATGAAACGTTAACACTTTGTGCTGTTTGCTCTTTAGGGCTGAGAGCTGATATAGTTGGTGAGATCATTTTTACATGTATAGTAGTGCAACTTCGACGGGGACACAGAAGACAAAAAAAGCGAGTGTCATGTTCTCTTGTACTCTGTGTCTCTGTTGAAGTTGTGCTACTACACCATGTTAAAATGTCGTCCTGTTTGTGACAACATGTATATTCAATCACTTTGATAATGTTTAAAGTAGTGCAGGTAAAACTAGATTATTAACCATGCCTAAATCACTTCTTGTGCTTTTAGTTCTAACATAATCTTGAAGGTATTTGCAGGTCTTAAATCTTAGATGGCAACTAGGTACTATGTGTACGAAAAATTGCGGGTTTACTTTTGCATGCACTAACATGTCGGGGAACGTTTTCCAAAGCAGCTCGTCGCTTTTAAATGTTGGGTAATACTTGAGAAGGATATTACTTAAGCTTGGAAGTGCGTTTCAGTATTTGATTGCAAAGGCTTGCAGCTGGTTAGTCTGTGCTATGGGACATGTTCAGCTAGTGAGAATTCAAATTTTCAAGCTTCATTATGGCTTTTGTTCAAAGAGTTGTGCAGGTCATTTCGCCAAATGTCTTCTTTAGCTTGCTTAATTGGGGAGCAAAGTGATCGTACTCCCTAATTAAGCAAGGCGCTTCCTAAATGCTTCGCCTGTCTGACGGATAATTCGTCTTTACCGTGTCACAGTTTATGGCTTGTGTAGTGTATGTATTATAGATGGCTATTCGGTAGCATTATGCAGAGCATAACTTTTGATTTCTCTGTAAAAGCAAGAACTTCAAGACAGCCCCATTAAGATGCGTATCGAAAGAATTCACCTCTGTAGATTAAATTTGGCCAAACACATTAGCAGCAAAACAACATTGTAAACCAAACCAAGATCTTTTTTTTCTTTTTGTCCGGCTCGGCTGGTGGTAGAGAACACTTCTCCTGCACATTACTTATTCTCAAAGTTTCACTTGGCTCTGCCCTGTTCAATTTTTTATTTTGATTGGCATTGACTGCTATATGTTTGTGGTGCGAGCGGAGCATTTTTCTTTCTTACACCTCACAATAAAAAATGTTTCAATAGATGTCGTCATATCTAGGAAGTTAGTTTTGCTTAAACGTTGATGCATGGTAAATTTACTGATAGTGTGAAACTTCTTACAAATGCCAATGAAATAATTGTCATGAATGCATGTGAGAAAGAAGGCCATCAGCAGCCATCAGCAGAGCTATTGAATATATTTTTCAAAATGATTCCTTTTTCAATAAATTCAGTAATACCTCAAGACAACCTAGCCTCTGAAAGATCACAGAAACAACATTTATTCAAGAAAAATGCACGTGTTAGTCTCTGTTTATGCGCGAGTTGTAAAGAACAAGCGGAGTAAATATCATGCTTTACCACTATGAAAACCGTGTGGTTGAAACTGTGGAAGGAAACTCTGGGGGGATTTATAGGCCTCTGCTGCTGTAGTCTCGAGCAGTTTGGTTCCTTTCACTGCAGCAATGCGACATTGGTCAAATAACTTTGTACAAACTCTGTACTCCCAACACCAGTTTGCTGTGCAGCTTTGCACTTGATTCACAAGCTTCTTGTGTGTATTTTACAAAAGCATTACAAGGATACCGAAGAGAAATAGTGACCTTGTTTAGATTGACAAACTGCACTCTGAGAAGTCTAATGCCAATGCCATATCTTTTACTATCTCAAGTTCATTAGTAGAGGAGAAAATTAAGGTTGAAGTTTCACTATTGAAAGTTGTGCGTAAAGGTCCATGCGTGACGTGAAAAGTTTTTAAATGTATTTTTTATGATTTTGCGATTGGCTAGATGATAATATCTGAAACTTCGTATGCTAGGTCTATGACATCCACAGATGACATTGTCCTTCGTTTTTATTGATTATAAGCTATGTAATACCCAGCAAACGCCATCAAATATATTGTCATGGTGTTTGGTGAGATCATGTTCTTTGCCCAGTTTAGCACTTGCCAAGCGTCGTGTCATGGTAGGAGTGGTGTTGTGAAGTCATACTTAAATAGTTTGCGAAAACTTATATCGCATTTTAGTGCACCTTCAATACCCTAAGAAAAAAACAAACAAGAAGGATGTAGAGTAGCTGACCAGCTCATTCACCTGGCCCAAAGAGAAATGAAATTCAGTGTAGTTGAAATGTTAGGTGTATCACATCACATTGCGTATAATCTTAGGAGGATGTAGGACACGATGCGTGACACAGAGAACAATTTATTTCAAAAGGAATACATTACAGGTATATTTAAACGAGCCCGTGAATTGCTTTTCTCACACAAGCAAAAAAGTATCCAGTCTCACTAGTTTGCCGCACTGCGGTACTTTCTGAGGCGATGTTCATATGCCTGAGCAGTGCACTATGAAAATGTCTTTAAAAAAATTAACGGTTGTCGCTCCATTAAAAAAGGTTTGCAGTCAAGATAACTGGTTCATTACTCACTCATTGCAACAGAAGAAATGACATGTCCAGTTTTTGTGTCGGTACTCTCTTACCAATATTTAGTAACTGAAATAGAACAACCAAAACAAACGCTAAACAAAGCACATCGCCTTTTGAAGGCATCAATTGGCAAACAAAAGAATGAATTATGGCTGTTGGATAGGCACTGATAAAAACAGAAGCGAGCACGCTTTCTTTAGCTGTAGGCTTATGGTGCTGTAGCCGCTGAGCGTAGGCCACGTGCTCACGTTTTCCCTTTTATAGAGGACGACAGTGTATAGCCATGCTGACTATGACTGGTAACGTGGGAAGTGTGTACTCACAAGCTCAAAGGCTACACATGGCTGAAGGATGCCCTCATTTAAACAACTTGTTTGATGGACATACGAGTTTCACCATGGTGAACTAAAACTTGAAACAGTGCAAACGTATTTGGTATGCTATGTTTCTTCTCTTTGCGTAGGAGTACAAGCTGTCCAGGTTCTTAGTACTTCAATGTGGGAGATACACACTGGCCCAAGCACTATCTCCCACTTCATACTACTAAAAAATCCCGGGAAATCCCCACCTCGACGCTGAATGATGATCTGGAAGGGGCCCTTGCTTGGTCTCAGACACTGATTCAATATAGAAGTGCCTTTAGGAAAAATGCGCACGCATGTTTCTAATGAAATGCTGTATTAAATACCCACGCATTTATTGTTTTACAGACACGAGGAGAATTCTTGTGTGAAATTTCAAATGCTTGACAAAGGGGGAAAGATCTACAAATCTTTAGATAATTTGTAAAAACTGAGAATGCAGCCTCGAGGCATCATACTGCAAAAGTGTTAAAAAATTTTGCGCATATTTAAGGACTCTCAGAACTTTGGTTCCAAAAACCTGCTGCCGCCGAATTTCGTAGTGGAAAACAGGTTGAAAAATAATTGCGGGAGGGGAGAGGGCACTTGCATGGTCATTGGCACATATTCTAGATCTCCTGTAAAGTAAATGGGGCGCTTGCTCTGTATTTTATAGTGCCGATTCGCGATTGAAGTTGGAATGGAGGAACTAGCGTATGCTTTTTTCATAGCATTGCCAGGGCTGCACAAGAGGCCCATTGTGACTACCCGTACAACCAAGGAATACTTGTCACCGATGCAGCTGCTCTGTCTACAAGTGTTCTCTTCACACTATTTTTACTGTGCCATGGAATGGAATAAAAAAAACTTTATTTCAATCCTGCAGCACGCGCTTAGCGCGTAGTGGGCATACTTCACGTAGGGAACGACGGGTAGTACTTGGCGGCCGCTTCGTGGGCCTGCTGCACAGCTCATTGTTGGTCGGCGAGAAGTGAGCTCCTGAGGGACCTCTCCCACCTGCTTGAGGTAGAGTCAGGAGGAGTCGTTCTACACTCCCAGAGCATGTGTGCGAGTGTCGCTGTGTGTCCACATTATGGGCATGTGTCACTGGGGAATGCATGAGGATAATAAACGTTAAGCGTGGCAAGGTTTGGGTACGTGTGTGTCTGTAATAGGCTCGCGCTGCAACCCTTATTATCATGAATTCAAACCAACTAGCCCAAATCGCCATTCTTCTTCAAGGCATAGGGTAATGCCTTTCGTCTGTTAAGCTTCGAATGTGGGGGCGGAAAAATGCCTCGTTCCAGGTAAAAATGCTTTGTTATGTCATTGCACGGAATGGGTGCATCCCGATTGGTAACAAACTCAGCAAGATGGGGTTTCCCTGTGGCTGTGTGGTCGGTAAGTGCGCGCGCTGCATCATGGGCGATCTCGTTGAGGTTGAGGTTGTGCTATACTTTACGGTAAAAATGCACACCTATTTTCCTATTTTTGTGTTTCAACCAATTTTCCTTATATATCTGCAGTCTGAACAAGTGGACACTTATTACAGTTTCTTATGAGAGTTTTTGCTTTGAATTGCAGCCTGAGTTATGCAGTTAAATTCGTGCATACACAGCTTACTCACCGCCGCCTTTATTTGGGAGTGGGAAGATAGGCTGCCACTTGAATTGTATAGGGAAATAAAGGAGGAAGTGGGGTATTTCGCCATGTCTGTTACAGGTAGGTGTACTTACTGCCAAGGACCTCAAAGGAGGATAAGTGACAGTGGTGGAAATCTGCAATCCAGCCAAGTGCACAATGAGCTAAGTCAGGAACATTATTGAAAAGAAATGCAAGTTGAGCATTTGAAAAACTGCTAATAAAGCACTGTCTTGGCTTCATAATCCAACATGAGTTTGTTTTCATAATTCTTTTATTTTTCCTGCATCAAAAACCTCAAGCTGAGCATTCTGTTCTTATTACTAGCTCATATGTTTGCAGGTGCTTGTTTTGCTGCAATCTTGGATAGGATATTTATTAAAAGTGCTCAGAACAATACTGTTTATCTGCTACCTCGTTTGGTTTTAAGATGCACTTTTTTCTAGAATTGCACTTGTCTCTAGCTGCAGAGAACTCATATTGATCCTTGAGGTGTATAGTAAATAACAAGCAACGTTTTCAGGCTAGGTTACCTTATCTTTTTCGGTGATGTGTGGGGTTTAACGTCCCAGAACCATCATATGATTATGCGAGGTGCCTAACTTTACATTTTCTTGTCAGTAATTTTTATTAAACATTTCTATTTGTCCGTAACATAATTTTTGACAGTATAGCTACATCACTGTTGCACAATTATAAAGACTTAGTTTGCCTATTGAAGATGAAGAAATTTTGTTGATTTGCAAAAGGGGTGTGTAGGGGCCAACTTTAACACATAACCAACTGTTTCAAACATCCTCCCATGCAGTACATGTTTTCTGGTGAACTTGTCTCCCGGTTTGAGCAAATGTGAAAAAAAGAAAAGTTTGTGAAAATAGGAAACGCCTTGAAAAATCACACTGTTAAATAATGCCATATGTTCTGTGATGAACCACACATTCACATGAAAAAAAAAACTGAGAGCAGAGTTTTGCAAGCACAGTACATATATGCTGGTTTAGAGAAGAATAAATAAAAATATGTTCGTCTGTTCCATGTCGCAAAGCTAAAATCTGGTTATAAGATGCACCGTTTCAAGTGAAAGCTTAATTATTTTGACCTCATAATCTCTATGAGTGCATGAAACTTGGGCACCCGTACATATTAAAACTGTTATAATGTGACTCCTGAGGTTCGGTATTAACCCTGTGATCTCATGCAGAACCTGACACAGTGGCGGATTCAGAAGGGGGCGCTAGAGGTGATCGCTCACCCCCAAATCCAGTCAGTACCCTTCCCCCTCTCTTCAGTGCTTGCCGTCCACCTGTTATCACCAATTAGGACAAATGAGTGGGATTCCTTTAAGCACACATTATTAGAATTTATGCTATGATAAACTTCTTTAGCTAGTAAAAAAACAAAAAGTAATGACCACGCCCCTCTCTCTGGTGTTATTTAAAGCAATGCCCCTCCCCCTAAAATGATTGGCTGGATCCAACCCTGACTGCACGGCACCATTTCCTTTTACCTTAGGGTCGGAAGAGAGATAACAACTTTCTCTTTTGCACTACTTCATATTTAAATAAAGACAGCCGCATTTACACTGATGATTATAAAGCGACATGTGTAAACCGAAAACGCATGTATATGTGACCCATGGTATAGCGTTCTGTACAAACAAACAGTATTGCTCATATGGTTTACAGCAGAATGCTGAATAACGTCACTGCCTTAAACAATAGCTTAAAAAGAAACCGCTTCGTGGTGAATGGGAGATGTGACATATTAGTCTCTTTTGGCATCTAGCATCAAACACTATGCTAACTCGGAGTGAAATATGACAAGTACTGGCAATAATAATACGAGAATTCCGGGTTGTTGAAATGTCTATAATGAAATGCACAGGCATAAAGAAGACAATAGATATAGTGCTACTATATGTACATGCAAGTAAGTGAATTCCAATACTAAATATTTAAATTCAATTAGTTTTACGTTTATGGAGATCACCAGCAATGCTTTGACTGAATGACGTTACTTTCTTAATGAGTTGCAATAAAACACCACATTAGAATTTTACAAGTTTTCTGTTTACTAAGTGTAGGTATTTGTTATTAGATCATTTGTGATGTATCTGACAATCTGTGCTAATGCATAGCACTTGAAACAGCACCTGTTCAATCAGAGCAAAAAATTTTCTATTCATTACAGTAAAGTTCAATATGTTATGACACCATCCTGAAGCGCTAAAGAAAATCTAAATAAATTGTGACATTCTTGACTCTAAAAGCATTTGAATTTCTAGACATTTATATCAGGTATCAGCAGTTTGTTATAAATGGATTAGACAGAAGCCATATAAAGAGTAAAAATAGAGCTTATTATAACATTCTTTGGAGGCCAGCAAAAGAGCTTGAGACCTAGAAAAACAGCTGATATTCATTAGTATCAGCAAAGGGGGATGAAACTCTATTGCCAAAGACTAGCAACTGCTTTTTTTATTCATAATCAAGAAAAGCCTTGCCTTTGTTTTACTGCTAAAGAGGCATTTTCCTTATCACCACCAAAACCTCCTCAGGGGGTCTTATAGCATCTAAAGATCATAAGTACTTTTACCTCCTCAACTAACTCTAACCAGACCTAGTAGAAATGTATGGCTGCAAAAGGTAAACCAAATGCTTTCAGTATGCTTTTAATGGAGAGCAACGTAGGTTCCTTCTGCTCAGATGCGCATGAGCCTGCAAGCTCAGAAACGTATGCAAGTACAAAAGATCTGTACGCGGTGGCAGACTCCCAATAGTGCTGTTATCGAGTGCTCCCAGTTTTTATTTAACTGCAAATAACTTGCTTAAAGTGCCGCAGCTGTTTTTTCGTCCCTATTTACCACATATTTTAAACAAATACTATTACGCTGTGCTAAAATCAGTAGGTATGGAGTACCTATTCAGTGCTTTTTAAAATTAATGCACCAGCTGTTGTCAATCGTCTGAGCACGTTTTCACAACGAGAACTTTACACAGACAAATGTTGCAACGATATAATTTATTATGCATTAAATACGCCAAGCAGTGGTCTTTGATTGGCAGTTGAAAATTGTAATATGGTATTGCATGATCAAAGTGCCAAGGCCTTCCACTGCCCTGGTGTTTGCAATAATTTATTAGATGTGATCTTTATAAATAATTTGCATTAGGAAGTGGGAAAAAGCAACTAGACCATAACTGAGATTTCTTGCCCAAATAAATTACTGCTAGATCATGAAAAGAAGATGCCCCGACCGAAATACGCCACACTTAACTGCACTGTGGAATGTACTATAATGTTAACATTATTGTGTGCCATAAACATATGAAAAAACACCTTCACATACAATCAACGCCTATACAAAGCCTTCATAAAGTACGAGAAGGTGCTTCACTCAGTCAAAGCATAAGCAGTAACGCAAGCACTACTAAATCAGGGCATCAAAGAACGCTACATAAACATGAATCCCGCACGTCGCGGGATTCAATCCCGCGACCTGCGGGTTAGCAGTCGAGTACCTTAGGCACTAGACCACCGCGGTGTGGCAATAAGCTTGTTTGCAAGACCGAACATGTACATGGGCTTCTTTGCACACGTTTTACCTTGCCCCGCCCCGGTGGACTAGTGCCTAAGGTACTCGGCTGCTGACCTACAGGTCGCGGGTTTGAGTTCCGGCTGTGGCTGCTGCATTTCCTATGGAGACGGAAATGTTCTTGGCCCGTGTGCTCAGATTTCGGTGCACGTTAAAAACCCCAGATGGTCAAAATTACCGGAGCCCTCCAGTACGGCGTCTGTCATAATCACATGGTGGTTTTGGGATGTTAAAACCCACTTATCAATCAGACGTTTTATCTTTTTTAGAGACTTGCCTAAGTATGATGCAACGTTTCTGCGTAATTTGATGTAATTAGAACAGTGCCTTTTTCATGCATTGTCAAGTAATGAGCAGCCAAAGAAGTAGAGGCTACAAAAGTGTACAGAACTGAACGGTTTAGCTTGGTATATTCATTCACGTGTGATAACGAACAGAGGATAACGCAGTCACCGCTTCTTTTTTCTTTCTTCTATGGTACTTAGACTACTTGTGCGAGTAGTGGAAATATCGCGATATTTATCCCGCAGGTGTCAAACAGACACTTGTGATCGCGGTCAGATAATCTGCGCCGAACTCGATGCTGTACAGCGCAGCAGCGACAAAGTTGTTGCACGCGATCAAAATTTCTCGAGGAAAACCGGTATTAGTCACTGCTACACGGTCTAAACTAATCCTGATCAAATACAGTGCAGCGCGACCACATACAGCCAGTACCCGTCTGAACGCGTTCACTAAAGCGCGTCAGGCTGCACCGCGCATTCGGAACAAATGTCCAGACAGAGCAGTCAGCCCTCATGCATCACCATATTCGCAAGAAATAATAGAGAGTTTTAGTACTGCGTACGTTGCGTACGTGGCGGCGTTGCGTACGTAAGGACGCCATGTTTTGCGCAGTGCGCTGGCGCAGACCGCAATGCGCACGTATCGCGTTAGTACGCAGCCGCTACGTATGTACGCATGAGATGCGTGCGTGCGTACGTATGAGGTGATCGCGCCGCTCTCGTACACGTTCGCGACAGAGCGAGACTTTGTTTTGCAAATTGGCAGCATCGAAGGCAAGCACCGGCCGGCTCTACTTTTCCATCGCGTATGATTTGGCGCTTCTGCGCGAAGTAAACGCGCACAACCTATTTCAATGGGGAGGCATCGTGAAGAACATGAACCTTGCTTTGGGAAAAGTGCTTAGTGTGCACGCCTTGCACGAAAGGCTGGATCTTCTGGTGGCACAGTTCCTCGCAAACGATCGCGCGAACCTCAGAAAGTGAGTACTCAAGTTTTGATACCTCACGATGTGCTTCGTATGTCGCTTGCGTACTTTTAGAGCGAAAGCTTTACTGGCCTAGACAAGCGAGTTTCGCTGTGTATCTTCGCGTTGCGTTGAAGCGAAGAACGGATACCCTGTGAGAAGCCGCGCGAGCCTACAACGAACGCGTTCGTCGGCTCATCTGTGTATGTCACAAACCAGCGCCTCGATAAAGCGCGCGCGAAGCCGCTTTCAATGCCCGCGGTCGACGATCTAGAAGAATCGGACGACGGCGCCGAGTGAGCCGTGACACGTCGACGGAAGGAATTAGTACGATCTGCGCTGGAGTCTGCGTGAGTGTTTCCTGGAAGAAAAACATGTTAAGACCGTTCAAAAGTTCTGAACTGGATACGCAGTTGAATTTAAGAACTTTAATGTTTGAGAATATTTGTAATCCGTGAGATTGCTTTTGTAGCGCGTGATCTGTTCGTCTGTTCTGTTGTGCGCATTGTCTGTTCTGTTGTGCGCATCTGTTCCTGTTGTGCGCATTGCTAATGCATGCGCCGGGCAGGTTTCCAGGCTCGCCCCTCAGCCGCCACTCTGCTGTTAGATCGAAAACACAGAAGTACATAAGGATGTCTACATATTCACATCTTCACGTTATCCACGTATTGCATAAATTGAACTCATTCTGATCCACTTCTCGATGTTGCCATGGTCTTTTAATATTTCAACCGCTGACTGTGTTACGTCCAGGTCGGGTACCGAAGAGGAGTACGAGAAAATAGAAAGGCTGCTACAAGAGTTATGCAGCCTCGCAAGAGACTTCGGCTACAAGATCAAAAGCCGTAAAGCGCAGCCCCTTGCGGGTGAAAGGGTCAGTGGGGTTGTGACCCGCGACACTGCTGCTGCTACGTTGGTGCCAGTGTCACAAGTCGCCTTTGGTATGTATTGACATAGACAACCGGTAGCTCTTTTGAGCAACGACATAAATACCGAAGTACATAGGACAAAGGAAGAGCTGGAGAGGGTGAACTGGAGATCATTGGGCGGGGCCTATTGTCTTGATTTGAACATATATTAGGCTGACGATGGTGATGGAAATGTCGTATGTTCTGGGAAATGTTATTGTGCCGCTTATCTAAAACGTATCATTACACATGACGCTGTGTGAGTGAGAGAAAATGTACGTATGCGAAAGGTAACTACGCACAGGGGTAGCTCCTGTGCACGCTTTCCGCTACTAACTACTAAACGCACGGTTTCGCAGCTTTCATTAGGTACTAAAAACAAATGCAACGTTAGTAAATGATTGCACTTCACATATGTGTCATTGTGCAGTAAATGTTTAATTGGAGTAATGCTTTTGAAACTGTATGATTGAAACACAATCTACTCTATCCCACTACCCAGAGCACTTGCAAACTTGCATCAACACTGAGTGCAGATGCAAGTTTTGACGTCGCATCTCAAAGTGCCGCAGGCCTACTGGAGAGAATTTCACGGGGCACTGCCATAGCCGCAACACCTGGCCTCTCGGACGAAACCACGACCACTGCTAATACCCAGCGGCAAGAGGCATCAACAAATGCGGAAGACAGGCCTGATACAGAAGGAGCTGCCCAAGTTGTGCCTAGTAAGTACATGGCTGCATTTTACAACAAAATTCATTACTTTGCTCACTACTCAGTAATGATTACCTTGTAGCGGAATAATTGAACACACTCGACTGGTACTCACTCAACCACTGAAGTGACATATAGCCGAGCTCTTGGCAACTCATACAAGAAATCCCACTGCGCATGCAGTCTGTAATTTAACTACAAAAAATCACTCGTGCACGCTTAGGTGAACAACAGGGAACGTATTCTGTTATTTCTTTATTGGAACTACCTTAAAAGCATATCAAAATCAACATATTCATGTTTCAACCGCTCTGGCCAATGGACCGCTACTGCGTTTAAAATCAATGACGCTGAGTGCTAGACTCACAATTTAGGAAACCACGAGATTGAAAAAACCACGAGATTGAAGTAACTAGAAGAATAAGAATGGGGTGGAGCACATTTGGCAAGCACTCTAAAATTATGACAGGTAGATTGCCACTATTCTTCAAGAGGAAGGTATATAACATCTGTATCTTGCCAGTACTTAGCTATGAAGCAGAAACTTCGAGACCTACAAAGATGGTTCAGCTTAAGTTGAGGATGACGTAGCGAGCAATGAAAAGAAAAATGGTAGGTGTAACCTTAAGAGACAAGAAGAGAGCAGAGTGGATTAGGAAACAAACGGGGGTCAAGGATATCATAGCTGAAATCAAGAAGAGGAAATGGACACGGGCCGGGCATGTAGCACGTAGACAGAATAATCGCTGTTCATTAGGGTAACTGACTGGATTCCCAGAGAAGGCAAGTGAGTTAGGGGGAGATAGAAGGATAGGTGGGCAGATGAGATTAAGAAGTATGCGGGTATAAATTGGCAGCAGCAAGCACAGCACCGGGTTAACTGGCGGAACAAGGAAGAAGCCTTTGTCATGCAGTGGACGTAGTCAGACTGCTGCTGCAGCTGCTGATGACGATGATGATGATGACGATGATGATGATGATGATGATTTTAGTGTTGCAGAGAAGACACTTCGACATTATGTACCTGAAATATTAGAGTTGTACAGTTTTGCATTATTTTTTGTTTCATTTCAACAGTTTATACTTGAAAATAAAGGAAGAAAACCATTTCTTTTATGAGCACGCATGCTTGGCCTGGATTTTGAAACGTTCTCATGGTGGTAGGCTCGTACTGTTACACAAAATAGTTAATTGAGGTTTATATAAGTTCCGTTGCACTTTACTTAACGACTAGCAGGGCTCAGGTAATCTTGCAGGCAAGGTGGCTGCACATGAAAATATGTCGACACTTGGTTACCATACATACTGTGGGCGTTTGTTACATCGTTCTCATTGCTGCATGATCATAATCACCATCATTCACTAGCATTTTCCTGATGGCCTCTCTGCGCCATCATCATCGTCATCGTCTGTGTACTGGCTGTGCCTGTTCGTTTTGCGAGGTCTTTCCTCAATTAAACGCTGTCGCAACCAAGACTACCAACTCTTCCTACGTGATAGAGGTGGATTCTCGGTCCTCTAACCTCCCCCAGCACGCTCAACCCCTTGGAGTTTCATTCAGGCCGCTAATTACGCCCACTGTTAGGCACATTTCCCAGACCGAGCCCACCAGCGCTGATGTCATCAACCACGCACCGATGCAAGCTGCCCCTCCTGTTTACATACACCGACATTAGCGGGAACCCCCGCTCTTGGCTGGTGTTTGTGGAGAAGACGTAGAAGACTTGCTTGATGACTACGACCGCGTAAGTGTCGCTAATCGGTGAAACGAGGCCGCCAAACTGCGTTACGTCCCTTTTTATCTGACCGGAGTTGCAAGGGCATGGTATTTTAACCACGTCATTGACTTACCCGACTGGGCTACCCTCCAGCAGCGGCTGCGACACGTTTTTGGGACCCCGGACATTCGATCCGCCGTCGCGAAGAGGACACTCGATACCCGCTGACAACATCCCGGTGAATCGTACACTTCATACATCGAGGATGTTCTCGCACTGTGCCGGCGTGTCAATCGATCCATGCCGGAGTTGGACAAAGTGCGCCACATAGTGAAAGGCATTTGGCATGTTGCCTTTAATGACCTTGCTGTGCACAACACAGCTACCATTGCTGATGTCGTGGCGACATGCCAGCGCCTTGATGCGCTGGACTCTGTTCGCCTCCAACCGGACATTGACGACCACCACTCCACGTCTCATGGCCACCTGCGTGACCTCATCCGAGACATTATTCGTGAAGAATTGCGGTCTATGGGCATCACACCTCCTACACCGTGCCGTACACAGTCTTTGGGACTGCCTTTGCGTGACATCGTCAGGAAGGAACTTACATCGCTGACCGGCTATGCGCCGTACAGCCACTTGCTTCACGCCTCATATCCACCTACCCTCAAGTTGCCGCTTTGCCTCCTAGCGACATACACGCTACATTGCCGCTGCCAACCTACGCGTCGGTTGCTGCCGCTCCCCCGCTGACCTACTGTTGGATGCCCCCTGATCCTTCTTCGACCCACCTGACCGCGCTATCTCCAGCGGCTTCGAACTCCTTCTACTCCTCACCCTGGCGCTCGTCCCGCCCTGTCTGGTACTACTGCGGCTATCGCGGTCACACATCTCGTTTCTGCCAAAAGCGCCCGCAAGATGAACGCCGGAAGGACATGCATGAACGGGATTTTTACCGCGGGCCCTCTTATCACGGTCGATGTTACTCGTCTCCCTCGCACAGGTCTCCATGTCCTCCGGAGTCGAATGCACCACAGAACAGCCGAAACACGAGAAGCCGCTCACTCTCTCCCTTCTGCCGTTCCACTTCCTCACTTCGGCCCCCCTCATTTTTCTCTGATATTAATTCGGAAAACTAAATGATGCAGTTTGTGGAAGAAAAACTGCATTCGCAATTAGAACTGAATTTCCTCCATCAGGCCCGTGTAACATGGTCTCTGTGGAAGTAGATGGAGTGCGAGTCGATGCTTTGGTGGACACAGGTGCTGCATTGTCTGTTAAACGTGCTGATTTGTGTGAACATTTAAAGAAAGTAACGACGCCTTACGATGGTCCCACGTTAGTCGCTGCCCAGGGGAACGTCATTTGCCCTTCCGCGTTTTGTACTGTGCGTGTTTTCATTGACGGCATCCGCCATCATGTCCAGTTTGCTGTGCTGTCCCGCTGTTCTCACCGACTAATATTACGGTGGGATTTCCTGTCATCTGCTTCCGCGGCTATTGGTTGTGGACAACACGTCGTTTACCTTACTGACACCGACTACATGCTTGACGACGACGATCAAAAGCCACTTCGTTTGGTCGCTGCGAAAGACATCGAACTGCCGCCACTACAAGAACAAATTATCAGCATTACGTCTAACGACGTCTATCACGGTGATCTATTGATCTCCCCGTCACCACTTTGCGTTAATAAAGGCATAGTTCTTCAATTCGGTGTCGTTCATTTTCGCAATTGCTCGGCCCTTGTCACCTCTGTAAATTCTACAATGGAGATCTTACTGCCACAGGGCACTACTGTGGCCCGTGTTGGCGACTTCGAACCTGTATTTGTCGTGCCACTTCAGGCCATCGCATCCAAAGACCCTTCCCTCGGTGAGCATGTTTCTTCCTCCGCCTTTAGCAACGCTATCAGCAGCGACTTGACAAAGTCACAGACGCAGGCAGCAGCTGCTCGCATTGTTACAGAAGCACGCAAATTCTTTCGATACTTCCTCGTCTAAGCTGGGCCGCACTACTACTACAGCACATCGAGTTCAAACAGTTAGGACATCTATCTTACACCTCTGACGCTACCGCATGACTCTAGCTGAAAAAAAATTATAGAAAAAATTGTTGCTGACATGCTTCAACGGGAAGTCATCCGGTTCTCATCTAGCCCTTGGCTGTCTCCTATTGTTTTGGTGCGTAAAAAGGATGGCTCTGTGCATTTTTGCGTGGACTACCGGGCGTTCAATGGGACCACACGCAAGGAAGTGTACCCTATGCCAAGCATTGACGATGCCCTTAATTTTCTAAAAGGCGCGAAATTTTTTTCAAGCATTGACTTGCGTACTGGGTACTGGCAGATTCCCTTGCATGAAGGCGATAAGGAGAAAACGGCATTCGCAACCCCCTATGGGCTATATGATTTCAACGTGATGGCTTTTGGGCTCTTCAACGCACCTGTGACTTTTGAGTGCATGAAAGGCACTGTGCTTCGCGGCTTGAAATGAAAAAGTTGCCTCTGCTACCTGGACGGCGTTGTTATTTTTTCGTAAACCTTTCCTTAGCACCTAGAACGATTGGATCAAGTCCTGACGTGCCTTGCCAGCGCCGGGCTCCAAATAAACACTAAGAAATGCTCTTTCGCTTGCAAATATATCAAGATCTTAGGATACGTCGTTTGCAAAGATGGCATACGGCCCGACCCTGAGAAGATTTCTGCAGTCCTTTACTTTCCGGGTACCGAAAAAACAAAGGAGCTTCGCAGTTTTCTTGCCCTCGCCTCCTACTTTCGCCGGTTTATTCAGAACTTCGCCTCTATTGCTGGTTCAATACACCAGCTACTTACTCCAAACGTTTCCTTTACGTGTTCTCAAGAATGGTAAACGGCATTCGACCTATTCGACCTGTTGAAGCTGGCCCTCAGATCTGAACCTCTGCTCTGTCACTTTGACGAAGCCGCCCCGACTATCCTCCATACAGATGCTAGCGGCCTTGGTATAGGGACAGTTTTTCTACAACGCGACAAGTCTTCCCTATAGAAAGTTGTTGCATATGCCAATCGCGTACTCACCCCTGCCGAAAAGAACTACACGATAACTGAGCAAAAGTGTTTGGTGTGGTTTAGTCGGTGCAGAAGTTCCGTCCCTATCTTAATGGCCATCCCTTTACAATTGTTACGGACCACCATGCCTTATGCTGGCTTTCCACACTGAAGAACTTGTCTGGGTGCTTGGGTCGGTGGATGCTAAACTTGCAGGAGTACGACTTTGACATAGCTTACAAGTCAGGTAGAAAACATCAAAATGGCGACGCTTTATCTCATTGCCGGCTTCCACCTATCCATATCACCGTTAGTGAGAGCTCAACCGCATCATCTACGAAAGTTCATTCGCTTGCATCAATTCGTCAACCCTTTTCGGACGACGAGCCAACATTTTTCTCCCGCCAGAAATCCAATCCCTGCTGCAGACGCATGATGGACCACCTTTCCGGTGTTTCTCAACCACCAAATGCACGACTTCGTCATTCACTCCGGCTCTTTAAGCTGAACGATGGGGCTATCTAACGCCACAATTATTGCCCTGCCGGTCAGCGCTGGGTTTCTGTATTGCCACGGTTTCTTCGACTTCAAGTTCTTGAAGCCTTCCACGATGACTTGACTGTTGGTCACCTTGGTTTCAAATAAAATTCTTGACCGCATTGGATGGCGTTATTATTGGCCTGGACTTTCTTATAGCGTAGCGGGTACGTCGGTTCCTGCTACCCATTCCAGCGTCGTAAATTCCCGACGTCTGCAGCTGCGGGACCTCTACAGCCACTGCCGTGCCCTTCAATGCCGTTCGAGGTTGTAGAGGTTGACCTTTACGGGCCTCTCCCCGTAACATCTGCTGGCGAACGATGGATAGTGACTGCCGTGGACCACCTGACATGATACGCTGAGACGCCCTCTGTTACTACAGTCTCAGCTGTAGAAGTTGCAGACTTTATTCTTCACGCCTTAATCCTGCGTCATGGGGCTCCTCGTGTACCTCTTAGTGACCATGGCAAAGTGTTTCTGTGACAAATGATAAATGAAGTACTACGCGCTTCTGGAACTACTCACATGACAGCTTCGAGCTACCACCCTCAGACAAATGGTCTCACAGAAAGATTTCATCGAACCCTTGCTGACATGATAGCCGTTTTCATCCAACCCGACCACAAAAACTGGGTTACTATTTTACCATTCTGGACCTTCGCCTACAACACCGCCGTACAGCGAACAACTTGCTACTCACGTTTTACCTCGTGTACGGACGCACCCCGACTACCTTTCTCGATGTCTCTTTCTTTAACAGCCGTGGCAATTCATGTCAGTCTTCTAGCGAAGAATACATTTCCCGCCTGGCCCAGTCTCGCCATCAGGCTCGCATCAATACTGAAGCGAGACAGCACCAGCGGAGGATTATCTATGACGCATTCCATCGCGTTGTGCCTTTCCAACCTGGTGACGAGGTGCTGCTTTGACACCAATCCGCACTCCTGATCTCTATGACAAATTTCCACCACGCTGCATCGGTCCCTACATACTTTTAGAAGAGACTTCGCTGGTCAATTATCGTGTGACACCACTTGTCACCCCAGAAGACCGCTGTTACCGCAACACCGAGATTGTTCACGTTTCTCGCGTGAAACCTTTCACGCGACGTTCCCCGTCACTTTGACTTACGGCGGCCAGGATTTCCGCTTCCAAGTGGGGGGAATTAGTGTGGGCGTTTGTTACTTACATCGTTCTCATCGCTGCAAAATCATAATCACCATCATCCTTTTCCTGATAGCCCCTCTGTGCCATCATCATCGTCATCGTCTGTGTACTGGCTCGGCCAGTTCGTTTCGCGAGGTCTTTCCTCAATTAAACGCTGTCACAAACAAGACTACCACGACTTCATAATACAAGCATGACAGTTGGTCAGGATAACAGCTACCCTGTACGTGCATGGTACGGCCTGAAGTAGTATTTTCTGTTTTTTAAGGTCAACAAATGCAACTTCTGAGATACCTTTTTCAAATCCCCACTCAATAGACTGCCTGACTGCCCTCTTGGATGAATTGAACTCTTGTTGGGCGGCTGTCAATGCTGCTCTTCCATAGGGCTTCATAAGCAATGGGCGGAGGGGATAGGCTGGGTCGCCGTATATAACAAATTCCTTGTCCAGTTCCAATGCTTCTAGATTTTCATACAACTGGCTGTCTCGAAGAATGCCTGAAAACAATCAGTTCCATATATTTAATCATTCTTCAACGCATTCAACACAGTTCAACTACAAGAACAACGAGTACCCGCATACTTTGTAGGATGCTTCTGCGATTGTAACGGAGTGACTATATCTGTGTATGTGGAACTGACTAATTAACGGTCCGATCAGGTTTCTTTGAACGTCATGTATAACGTTCTGACGAAACATAACTCACCAGCATCATGCCGTTGTCCCGGGTTTGGTCCATCCAGCTGGCGGATGAGCCTATTTGGACACATCAAAGACTAGTATTTGAGCACATTTAGGCTGTTGTGCCCGGAAAAGTAAAGGCGCTGGTCTTGCGAGGGTCGGCATATGGGGCGCGCTGTCCCAACGATAAACGCTCGGCAGTTTCTCAGAGGAGCCCCTATCGGAAAAATTGCCATGGTGGATACTGGAAAACATGGTGGGCGTAGTGGAAATAATAGTGGGCATGGTGGAAATCATGATGGATATGGTGGGATGAAGTGAAACCTATGGTGGATATGCCGGGACATACTGGGTGGTATGCTGTACAGATGATGGGTAAAGTGGAAATGATGGTGAAAAGCAAAGGCAATAATGGGACACTCTGTCCCCCATTGCAATAATGCTGGGAAGCCCTAAGGATATGGTGGGTGGTGAATATTATGGTGGGCCACATGGTGTACCAAGCTTAGAAGCTCTGCCCACCATTGCGATAATGCTGGGAAGCAGTAAGCAGATGATGGGTGGGCTTATAATGGCGGGCAATTTACATAGTGTACCAAGCTGGTATCT
This sequence comes from Rhipicephalus annulatus, assembly GCA_013436015.1. NCBI lineage: Eukaryota > Metazoa > Arthropoda > Arachnida > Ixodida > Ixodidae > Rhipicephalus > Rhipicephalus annulatus. The sequence goes on from WOVY01000842.1 coordinate 109,168, forward strand.
GTACATTACATGTTCTACAACCATGATTTCCACCAAAAAATAGGCCTACCGACCGAGCCCGTACAATTGTAATATCAGTGCTTCCGGGTTTCAGAATACATGATTTCGACGATTAAGAATGAGAATACAGCGCAGCCACGGCATCAATTAACCTAAATGAAGCATTTTTCATTGTGTATGGTGTCCACTCAAGAAGCAACAAACATCGATGCGACGCGATTCAAGCACTCCCAGAGAACGTACGTCTCTTCTCACCGACAGCCGCTGGTCGCACTCGCCGGCACTTCTCTAGCTTTCGTGCGAGAACTCAGACGTGGCAATTCATATGCTTGGGGAACCAATATGATAGCGTAATGTTTCCGGCACACTGCATTCGTTTTGGCCAAGCCGTTATGTAGTTGTTGCTTTAGCGAAAGAGCTACAGCAATGCGCTGGCACGAACACCCTCTACATTGCGCGAAAAGCATCTCAATACACAATCAAATAAATTAGGTGGGCGTATCTATGGAATGAGCCTATAAGCTTCATAAAGCGTGAGCAGATTTCGTCCTTTAGAACGAGTGCGAAGCGGATATTAAACTTGGCGAATCCTGCCGGTAAACTGTTGCTGCTCCCCAGTCCACTTGGTTTTTTTTCTTGCAGTTGTGAATTGTAAAAAAATTAGCACTGGTGCCATCAACACAGTGGCAATCATTGCAGGCAGCAGTGGCTTGTGTTTAATAAATATGCAAGTTTTAGTAGCAGGTGCAGATCTCGTCTACGTCGTGTACACGGCAAACATAACTAAAGTTGAACCGTAAATTTGTTTGATAACGAACTATTTAACACATAGCCAACCTCATGTTGGTATGGCGCAGTGGTTGGTGTCTCCGAATAGAAATCCGCAGGTTGTACGCTCGATCCTCCGTAGTACTTTTTTTTACGGGACGGGTGATTTTTTATACCGTTTTTATAGAATTCTTTTTTATTTTTTTGCCAGCTCGTCACGGTGATTCTGACGCTATTTCGCGCTCAAGCGTTGCCGGCACTGCAGCACCCACCATATCCCACCATGCGCCATGGTGGGCGTTTTCCACCATTCACCTACTACATTAATCCATTATAATTGTGGGTGATGGTTTACACCATGCCCACCATTCGTTTTTTTCCGATAGGGGCACCTTTACGATAAACATGCTTGCGCAAACAATTATCAACATGAAAACGGGCACTAATGCGTTCAATCTCGAAGCGCTAAAGAGAGAAAATATAACTTACCTCTCTCATAGTCTCCAAGTCGAAATGTTTTGAGCCACGGGTGAATGTTCATATTATTCAGAAGGCAACCGAAGTTCTTTTCGATGTGGTAGAGTACTTTGTTTGGTACGCTCGACACCACAGAATAGTGACGTCTAAAATATTCTGGGAGGTCACACAGCCTGTTTGGATAGGCAAGTCTCCGGAGGCACATGCATAGGACATCTGTGGCCGTTACCCTCACTCCCTGAGCAATGGTTATGTACCGCGGCAACTTCAGGGCCCGCACGGGCACCGGAAAGTCAGCTTTTTCGAAGCTAAACTGTCGTCGAAAACACTGACTTGGAATTGAGTCCAAGTTCAGTAGGCCACCTCGCGATCCATCCACCCGACGCCGCGGTGGTTCTTTCTCCCGCAGCATGAGTGCCTGCCTCTATGTCCTCCCAACTCAGGTGCGCCAGACAATTGGGGTCCCAAAGAATACTTGACCTCACCATTGTCGAGAAGATATCGCCGTAACTACCGCACGGCAGGTGAGAAAGCGTGAACCTTTGGCAGTCGTCCTCGCGTGGGTGTTCACCAAACGTTTTGAGTGGCTACAGCTACGGTATCGTGCTATGGCCTTTATGTGGCGCAAAATATGGCCTTAATCCGGCTATAACACTTGGATTGGCTCACATTGGCTGTCAGCAACACGTACTTCTACCATGGATTATTTTCTACCATCTACCACTTTGATCTACCAGATGGCGCAACACGCTTAAAGCTCGTTCCGTACGCGAGTACTACGGCGTACTAAAAATAAAAACCTAGTAGTGGCAAACGACGCCACGTAACACAAGGCGCTTGCGTGATGCGTACGTAGCACCATTCTGCAGCCCTAAAGCTCTCTATTATCACAATAATACAAACCGCCGCACAACACCTAAATAGAGGAAGCGCTGACACACACATAGCACAGCCAGCGGAGCCTTTATTTACCCGCACCGCTCAAGCTGGTAGGTGTTCTGTGGCTCCAGCTGGCACGGGGGCATCGCTAAGGACTAAAGTTGCTAGGGACTTTCACGCAACTTGGTACCTAGGTCGCGCGCGGTTGTCAGGAATGCACCTAGCGCGAGGCCCTTTTATTAGTCCGCGCCATGGCTCGCCATGGCACTACAGCCAACCGGCTGGAACAGTGTTGGAATATAATGTCGCAGCCGGGCGCTGCGTCAGCCACGTGGTGGAATGCAACCGTAGAAGAAGGTACATGACTGATCGTGTTGTCTGTACAGTTGCTGAGTTAATGACGTGAAAACACTCACCAATTTCAGTGCGCGTTCTCTTGTACTAGCGCGCGTTCTCTTGTTCTTCATTCGTTGTCGGCAAGCTGTTACGCACTGTTAATACTCGGACAAATTGATTTCGCTGAAAGTGTCCCACTGGCCGAAAGGTTTGAGTGCCGTTCCATTACTAGTTTCGGATCGTCATTCGACGCGTGCTGCGCAGCCCACGTGCTTTCCAAGCCGGAGAGAGACTCGCAGCTTCTGCTTTACATTCGGATGTAAACAAGTCAGGAGAATTAGCCAAGTCAATATGGCATACTTCAGGCTTCGCCTCAGCTTCACAACGAGTGACGTCAGCGCTTCTCTTATCTTTCCTTCCTCCGTGGTGCACAGGTAGTGCTGCGAAAAATGCCACCACCAGCGTCCCTATCGACGTGCCGGCCATAAATGGATAGTGCGAAGAGAGCCGTCCACAAGCGAACGTGGATAGGCCCTCCTGCTTCGTCCTTGTTGAGGGGCGGTTTCTTGAAAATGAAGAACCTGGCAAGCTTTTTCCGTCAATCCAACCTCGCTTTAAAAAGTAGGAAGCTCATCAAAACGAATGGCCGATACAACGCAAATGATGCTTCAGTTATTTCGGTGTGCTGCAATTTAGGTGTAAGCGAGCTTCGCATGACATCAAGTTCACAGCAAGCACTCCGGCGTGCGTTTTTTAACGCTTAAATGCGTTAAATTTGGGCATAGAAATGATACCAAAGCGATCGAGTACATACATGAACAAACTATCTTACGAACAGTGGTTCGAAGCTCGCTTTATACGGCATGAATAGCCATGTCGATTTTCCCATTTTCAGTTGCATTCTCTGTCGATCTCTCGCTTCCTGTGCGTTGAGCAGTTGCTAGAATATTAGGTTGATAGTTGCCTTCCGTTTCTATATATACTGGAGGCGGTAATATTGTAGGCCCGTGTGCTCAGATTTGGGTGCACGTTAAAGAACCCCAGGTGGTCTTAATTTGTTGAGCCCTCCACTACGGCGCCTTTCATAATCATATGGTGGTTTTGTGACGTTAAACCCCACAGATCAACCAATCAATCTATATATACTGCGAAAGGAGATACATGCGTGTTCACCTACAATGAACAACAAAATGCAAAACCGAGGCTTCCGAGGTAGCTCCGGCAAACGTGGACACCAACGGCGAAAAAAAAAAGAAACGTGATTGTGGTCACCATCATATCGTGATTTACCTATGTGACGTACGTGTTCGCATTTCCTAGATAAAGCCGAAACTTAGGGCCTTCAAAGCACTACGTGCGTAATGCTGTGTGGTGGCGACCATTTCTAATTTTCTGTGGTCGCGACGTGTGCGACTTTTATCGCGCTCATTTGTCTACTGTTGCACGGCGGGCACCACGGTCAGAGGCTCTGCTAAGCTTCATAATCAAAGTTCGGGCGCATTATCTTATCACCTACATTAGCACACTTTCTCGTGTGACTGGCTGTGGGGAACCCGAGTACTTTGCTTACCCAACACGTTCGCGAAGGGCCGTATCCAGCGGTCTCAACATTCTGTTTCGCGAAAGCTGCGGAAATTGGCAAAACTGAAGTGCTTTCATTCAGTGGAATTCACAAGGCAACAGCTGCACCAACCGGGGTCTTAGTGTAGAACGCTGAGCTGTTGAGTCTGCTCTTTTTTTGCCGTCTTCTGGAGATTGAACCGGAAAGCACTTTATGGCGGTTCGGTGACGCGTCGGACAAGGAAGGAGTAAACTTTATTTTTCTATCCGGCTTGTTAGTTGGCTGTTCTCCCGCCTAGGTGTCGGCTAGAAGGTCTTGCCTCCTAGCGGCTTCCTCGAACCGCTGGATTGCCCATAGTTGGTCGTCCAGGGCTGAACTGAGCAGCATGGCCAGCCGACGCGCGCGGGGGCTGTCGGTAGAGGTCGCGTTCTCATCACTGTGTTTTAAAGGGCCACTCACCAGGTTTGACAATTTTGAGTTGACAACCGCAATGCGTAGACGAGGCGTTTATGATCCCGTCTGCCAGAATTCGCAACGCTACGCGCCGTGGAAATGGGTCATATTTGAAGATGAAAGCTGCTCCCACTCCCCTTTGCGGGCGCACGCGTAGAGAATGAGGGCATGACGTAGGCGTAAGACTGGCCCTACGTACACAGCAATGCAGTGACGTTCGTCCTCTACGTTGACAACTCTGCTCTGACGTTGTCAACAGTATACCACGTGACATGGCAAAACTTATTCAACACAACATGCGTAGTTTATGTATCTCTTGCTTTAAGAGGTGAATAAAACTTGAAATGAAGAATGAGACGCAATAAAGTATTGTGCGCCCTTTTCTTACATTTTTTCCCGTAAAATGCTACGAGATGCGGGGCTAATGTGCCAGTGTTTCACACGCGTTCGTGTATCGCGGTCAGCGCATTGAGCAGACGACTACCATGAAACGATCCTATGCGTTCGCACACTCATTGCCCTCATCTTCTCTACCGCGTTTAAGCCAGCGTTTCCAAACAATCCCGCAGAAATAGGCAGAAGACCAAAAAACAACGCTGGTCAACAAAGCAACGCCGCTCGCGTGCACGGGGGCTGGGCTTGTTCGGGCACGTCATGTGCACGTCGCCTCTTGGTCGGATGTCGGAGTGGGTGGGGAAAATATTTGGCTTGCGAAGTCTGCGCGGAGCAGCGGCAATGGTTTCGAGCTCGCCTCCTCTCACTCTCGTTTTGCGCCGCTTCAAAAAACCTGTATTCTCCGCTCGTAATGAACCGATTCGAGAAATGTTTGTGGCATAACGTTCCTCATCGTACACCCAACAACTTCCACTGTCTAAGTAAAATTCGGTATGGGGCCTGGTATGGGCCCTTTAGTCCCCGGAATTTTCATAGTATATGTCCTAAGGAAGCTTGTGCCTGACAATCTTTGCATTAAGTGGTCGCATAGATCTCTGCATACATAGCACAATTACAGAGAGGCTGTTAGAGCTAAGTTTACATAATACGCGTCCGACAAGCGGAGAGAAATTCGTAGCTTTTTTCTAAGTGTTAAATACGCAAATACACCTATTAATAAATCAAGTGTTGTTTCATGTGCTGTAGTTGCGCATGAAACCTGGTTGCGCAGTAAACTGTGCAAGAGGAGTCAAGCTTTGCACTACTCGGCGTCGACAGGCGGGACTGCGTGTCCACAAAACTCCAGAGTGACGTCTATCTTGGCCTTCCCGCCGAAACGAAGAAAGAGGGCCACCCCGTTGGCATGACTCGGGAAACGAATGGGCGCCATGAGGCCCCGTTTCACAAAGTTTCTGCACCGAACGCGGGGCAAATTGCTATAACTGCTCGCGCACAAGTTCATCCTCTTATGCAATTGAGAGAGCTTCTGAAAGAGTGAAGCACGAGCCTGTCTGAAGAAGTCGGCAACGGACATTATCAGACGCGACGCCAATAAAGAGTTGTTGCCTGATCATGTCATTGTCAAACGCGCCGAACCCACAGGACGCCGCTAGTGACTGAAGACAAGTGGTGAAGTCTACAACGGGGTCCCGGGGATCTGAAGACGCTCTTGAAAGCGGAGATGCGCGACATAGTCACAAGACGCATCTCCGAAATGGTCGTCGAACAAATCGACTTTGGCTTCGAATGTGTCGGACGACGCAGGCGCCTCGGACGCATTGACTGCACTCGGCGTCTGGTAGAGTTTTAGGCCAGCGCGGCTCAACGCGTTAGGCAGCAGGGCCTTCCATCGCTCTTGTTTGGAGGCGTCTTTGCCGACGGCATCTGCGTACGCTTAAAAAATGAGCTTCAAACGAACCCAAGGGATCGGTGGATCGCCGGGCGTGGAAAGACAAAGCGGTGGATGGAGACGCTATTGCAACCGTGAAACTCTACACCAAAAAGAATTGAACGCAAAATGAAAAACGCCAGCGCTAAAAAAAATAGCGCACCCCACGTCCAGAGGAATCGATGATATGCAAATCACGAATGAGAAGTGTTGATATGTCACTTCAAAATGGGCACAGCGTTACGAGGTGGAAGTAAATGATGCCGTACATGACTTCCGTGTCACAATCTTCATGTTTGGGTGTGCTGTTTACCTTCCTCATCTATTCACGAAACGTGCTACCAAATGCAGTTTATGTGGGGCTAGCGAAATGACCACAAGCACGCTATGAGCGTGGTATGTTGTCATGTTCTTATAAGACACGCGTGTGAGGATTATAATGTTTTCACCAGTCATATACTTCGTCATTCATTCACGTAACACGAAGTTTGGTATATGTAGAGCTAGCAAAACGGCTGCGAGCGCATCATGAAGGGCCCAGTATACTCTAATGTAGCGTTGACGCGCGCGCCCGCTGGGCACAGCGACGCAACGTTATCAAAACATGAGTACTTTGTAAACTTACAAAGTTTGCCAGTACGAGACCCTCGTTAATGAATAAGGGAAAGAAGTGTGTACCTAAGCGCTCGTTTTTTCTGTGTTTTGACACAATAATAATGAGATCTAACATACAGTATTGCCAAAGAATGCATAGAGGAAGTTATTAGAACAAATTGAGTGTAAATAAGGAGAAGGAAATGTGGGTGATAAAATATTCAGCCGTGAGAAGAAATCGAACCTACGACATTCGAATAACGCGTTCGAAGATATAACCACTAAGCTATCACAGCAGCCTTCCCTACAACCACTTTTTTAGGTTTATTTGTGAATTTAGAAGTAGAAGTGTCAGTCAGCGCCATCTATAAGCCAAGCGGCGCGTGTGAAACACCCTGTTTTATGCACATGTGTGGCGTCACGTAGCACGTGAACTTATTACAAGCGGGAAGGTGACTAATAGTTCCTCGTATACAACCTAATGACACCAAGTTTGCCAGTACGAGACCCTCGGTATTGAATAAGGGAAAGAAAGTATACTTAAGGGCTCCTTTTTTCTGTGTTTTTACACAATAATAATGAGATCTAACATACAGTAATGCCAAGGAATGTATAGGGGAAGTTATTTGAAGATATTAAATGTACATAAGGAGAAAAAAGTGGGTGAAAAAATAATCAGCCGTGAGAATGAATCAAACCTACGACCTTCGCATAACGCGTTCGATGCTCTAACCACTGAGCTATCACAGCGGCCTTCTCTCCATCCAATTTTTGGGGTTTATATGTGAATTTAGAAGTAGGAGTGTCAGTTAGCGCCATCTATAGGCCAAGCGGCGAGTGTGGAACACCCTTTTTTATGCGTTTGTGTGGCGTCACGTAGCACGTGAACTTATCACGAGCAAGCAGCTGACCAATAGTTCCTCGTATACAACCTAAGACACCAAGCTTGCCAATACGAGACCCTCGTTATTGAAAAAGGGAAAGATGTGTATGCCTAAGGGGTCATTTTTTCTGTGTTCTGACACAATAATAATGAGATCTAACATACAGTATTGTCAAGGAATGTAGCGGGAAATTACTCGAACAAATGGAATGTATATAAGGAGAAAAATGTGGGTGAAAAAATAATCAGACGTGAGAAAAAATCGAACCTACGACCTTCCAATAACGCGTTCGAAGATATAACCACTGAGCTATGAGAGCGGCCTTTCCTCCATCCACTTGTTTGGGTTTATATGTTAATTTAGAAGTAGAAGTGTCAGTCAGCGCCATCTATAAGCGAAGCGGTGAGTGTGGAACACGCTTCTTTGTGTGCATGTGTGGCGTCACGTAGCACATGAACTTATTACAAGCGGGAAGGTGACCAATAGTTCCCTGTATACAACCCAATGACACCAAGTTTGCCAGTGCGAGACCCTCGGTAATGAATAAGGAAAAGAAATGTATATTTAAGGGCTCTCTTTTCTGTGTTTCGACACAATAATAATGAGAAATAACATACAGTAATGCCAAGGAATGCAAAGGGGTAGTTATTAGAACAAATGGAGTGTAAATGAGGAGAAAGAAAAGTGGGTCAAAAAATAATCAGCTGTGAGAATAAATCCAACTTACGACCTTCGAAAAACGCGTTTGATGCTCTAACCACCGGGCTATCACAGCAACCTTCCCTCCATCTACTTTTTTGGGTTTATATGTTAATTTAGAAGTAGAAGTGTCAGTCAGCGCCATCTATAAGCCAAGCGGTGAGTGTGGAACACGCTTCTTTGTGCGCATGTGTGGCGTCACGTAGCACGTGAACTTATTACGAGTGGGCAGCTGACCAATGACCTCGTATCATCTATTGACACCAAGTTTGTCAGTACGAGACCCTCGTTAATGAATAAGGAAAAAAGTGTATACCTAAGGGTTCGTTTTTTCTGTGTTTTGACACAATAATAATGAGATCTAACATACAGTAATGCCAAGGAATGTACAGGGGAAGTTATTAGAACAAATGAAATGTAAATAACAAAAAAGAAATTTGGGTGCAAAAATAACCAGCCGTGAGCAGGAAACGAGCCTACGACCTTCGATTAACGCGCCCGATGCTCTAACCATTGAGCTATCACAGCGGCCTTCCCTCCATTCACGTTTTTGGGTTTATGTGTTAATTTAGAAGTAGGAGTGCCAGTCAGCGTCGTCTATAAGCCAAGCGGCGAGTGTGAAACATCCTTTTTTATGCGCATGTGTGGCGTTACGTAGCACGTGAACTTATTACAAGCGGGAAGCTGACCAATAGTTCTTCGTATACATGTCTGCCAATACGAGACCCTCGTTAATGAATAGGTCAAAAAGTGGTATACCTAAGGGCTCATTTTTTCCGTGTTTTGACACAATAATAATAAGTTCTAACAGACAGTAATGATAAGGAATATATATGGGAAGTTCTTAGAACAAATGGAATGTAAAAAAGAAGAAAAAAGTGGGTGGAAAAATATTCAGCCGTGAGAAGAAATCGAACCTACGACCTTCGAATAACGCGTTCGATGCTCTAACCATTTAGCTATCACAGCGGCCTTCCCTACATCTACTATTTTGGGTTTATATGTGAATTTAGAAATAAGAGTGTCAGTCAGCACCATCTATAAGCCAAGCGGTGGGTGTGGAACACTCTTATTTATGCGCATATGCGGCGTCACGTAGCGCGTGAACCTATTACGAGCGGGCAGCTAACCAATAGTCCCTCGTATAGAACCAAAGACACCAAGCTTGCCAATACGAGACGCTCGTTATTGAAAAAGGGAAAGAAGTGTATACCTAAAGGGCATTTTTTGTGTTCTGACACAATAATAATGAGATCTAACATACAGTATTGTCAAGTAATGTATAGTGGAAGCTACTGGAACAAAGGCAATGTATAAAAGGAGAAAAAAGTGGCTGAAAAAATAATCAGACGTGATGAGGAATCGAACGTACGAACGCTCTAAGCACGGAGCTTTCGCAGCGGCCTTCCCTCTATCCCCTTTTTCGGGTTTATAGTTGAATTATGAAGTAGGAGTGTCAGTCAGCGCCATCCATAAGCCAAGCGGCGAGTGTGGAACACCCTTTTTATGCGCATGTTTGGCGTCACGTAGCACGTGAACAAATTACAAGCGGGAAGGTGACCAATAGTTCCTCGTATACAACCTAATGACACCAAGTTTGCCAGTGCGAGACCCTCGGTAATGAACAAGGAAAAGAAGTGTATATTTAAGGGCTCTCTTTTCTGTGTTTTGACACAATAATAATGAGATCTAACATACAGTAATGCCAAGGAATGCAAAGGGGTATTTATTAGAACAAATGGAGTGTAAATGAGGAGAAAGAAAAGTGGGTCAAAAAATAATCAGCTGTGAGAATAAATCGAACTTATGACCTTCGAAAAACGCGTTTGATGCTCTAACCACTGGGCTATCACAGCGACCTTCCCTCCATCTACATTTTTGGGTTTATATGTTAATTTAGAAGTAGAAGTGTCAGTCAGCGCCATCTATAAGCCAAGCAGTGAGTGTGGAACACGCTTCTTTGTGCGCATGTGTGGCGTCACGTAGCACGTGAACTTATTACGAGTGGGCAGCTGACTAATGACCTCGTATCATCTATTGACACCAAGTCTGCCAGTGCGAGACCCTCGTAAATGAATAGGAAAAAGTAGTGTATACCTAAGAGCTCGATTTCCACACATCTCAGCTCCCAGATAAGAGAATATTTTGTGTTCTTTGAAACAACTTTGCTTCAGGGAAGTTATTGTAAAAACCAGAAGCATTTAATATTCCTAAGCATGTCGATGTTGTTTAAAACAAACACAAGCTACTTTAAATAAAGCGAAAAACAGTGTGATGAATAAAATAGTTTATCAAAAGTGCAAGTGTAACATATTATGTCTATTATCACCACCTCATATCCAGGCAATCACTCAAAAAACTGTCCACAAGACGACCACGTTTACAGTGGTAACTCGGAAAACAGTTGAACGCCAGCCCGTTGTTAGGCTGACCTAAAGGTTGAAAAATGCGCGTATGAGGCATAAATTGTACAGTAGCTGTTCAGTTAAAGGATTCACACCTAAGCTCCTAAACAAAGAAAACTAGCAGGAAATAATGCACGATGATGAGCAATCAGGCGTGACACCATTGGAAGAAGTTTTGTTTATTTGACTCCTTCATAACCATCCCAGCTCCGCAGGTGAACATGACTCTGTAGGTGCTGGTTTCGGTCAATACACAGACAGCAACTGCCTTCACCACAGAATTATCAGTGCAGACACAGTGTGGTGCTTCATCACATGAGCAGCAGTAGCAGCTTCAGCCGATGTTGCTTCAGTGCCACAGCTCCCAGAGGTTTCAGGCCTCTCGGTGGCTCAACACCTGTCCGAATTAATGTATCTTTCTGCTAAAAAAACCAGCTGCTGAAACATTTGTCCAAATGGACAGATCCCTCCCTGCTGAAAAAGAAAAGCCAGCTGCTGAAGTTGACGTCATATACTTGCCTTCATACAGCGAGAGTTTCTGCAAGTATTACTCGCATTCAGTGATCTTGAACTTGTAATGGGCATGTAGTGACGAACTAGTGCGCATACAGAAACCACCACGTGCGACAGGCATTCTCTGGAGTTGGGTGTGCCTTTTCATGTTTGCAATAAATAAGTGAAGCCACTAAAACATTTTCTCTCATAGTATTTGTGAGAATTTATTAGAAGGCAGAGAGTTCAGCCTGAGCTAGTTCGCTGTAGAGTAGTTTATGACAGTTCACGTATCTTTGCCAGAAAATAAATGGCCCATCTTGTAGTGCATGCTCAATTTTCCCACACGTGTGTTTTAAAACTATACGTATGTGACGAGGCAGTTCCATTCCTGTGAAAAGCCTGCCGAGACACTTTTGTGCAATATGAGGCAACCTGAAGATTTTATACTGATGCACATAAGAGCTTGTACAATTAAATGCAGGGCCGTTACCAGAAAATTTTCAGCTGTATCATACCTGCTGAGTGCCTTTAACATCCCATATTTTTGTTGTTCTTGTTCGGTAGAACACACCCCTCCATTAAAGTTTCAAGAAGAATTGGGCAGGCCCTCAGGGGACTTTTATTCTGGATATAGGCCTCGTTGAGCACATGTATAAGGGACATGCACCGGAGAGCATTTGAAGAATCGTGCAAATTTTCTTATCAACCTTATTGCAAAGTAGGCACACTGGTTTCTCTTATGCCACTTTGTCGCTTATATGAGTGTATCCTATATAGGGGTTAGACTATGTAAGCAGCATTTATAAAGCCTCTTATTGACATTAGCTAGACAAGAGGATTTCTATGACAACAGCAACGAAGAATGTCGGTACTCATTTGCAATTTATGTTGCTCTATATTACAGCAGTGTTTTAGATGTTGCCACAACCTCTAACAAGATAACGAAGAGCATAGCAGACCACGTTACCCCACAGTGATTACGCTTAGGCCCAGCAGTAAGATTAGTGCAGAACTTATGCTGAAACCTATGTCTGGCTAGAACACAGCACGGCCGAAAGCAAAAAACTTATTTCACACGAAAGCACACTGTGGGTCATGAACACTTTTTTTTAATACAAGCACCTATTTTAATTGTTTACCAAACAAGAAGGAGCACACTGACATATGTGCACAACTACATTTTTCGCAGCATCTACAACGGGCTGCCACCTACCAAAGCAGTTTCACAGTGGACACAAAGAAACAGTAAAATGATTTCATGTGACACTATCTGCACAATATTTATGCGCTAAAACACCAACTTCTTTTGTATAAGACATTGCTAGTTACTTCACATAAGACTTCCAAACAATGCTACACTCAGCTCGTGAAGGGACTGTTTTGTGATAGTATACCTGTGCCGCGTTTCCGGGTAATATTAAAATGGAGTGCGCCAATTACGTTTACTTGGTTGTAAAGAGATGCACCTAAAGGATCCCTGAAATGGTTAACTGAAGCTTCAATAGCATTTCGGCTACAGCCAAATGTAATAGTAAGCATCTTAAATTTAGGTATTCACCTTGCATTATGACTGATAAAAGTTACAAGGTTTTTAGCAGTGCTTTTCCTCCTGATCTTATTGAGAATGCAACTGTCACTAGTGCACGATTGAGGTGTAGCTATTTGTCAACATTATACTTTCACTACAACGACACTACCTATATCGGCCACTTAATTTTTCTCCAGTGGACCTATAATCATTAAACACTAAAAAGAATTTGCAGAAATAAGGTTAATCGAGACCATAAGTAATAAAGAATTGTGGTAGTATCATTAAAGGTGAAGTGATGGCTCCAGGTAAGTGGATCCTGACACCTATAAGATATCTCAGTGCTCACTCTACTGATTGACTTCGGAAACTCATCTCGAAAGTTGTCTGGCCTTAGCATTGATCACTAGATTTGTTGCAACGTGAAATGCAAGTAGGGCAGAACATGTGGTTGAAGGACACTAAGAAGTCTTACTTTATTTGTGTCAGTCTAAAAAAATAGGAGGCTATCTCGTATTTAAGAAATCGGGTTCAAAGGAAGCCTTGCTTTGGTGGGTCTGACTTTTCATATGCTTTCTGTCGTATTGTGCAATGCTACCACATGCTAAGCAACACAACACATGCTACAGCCATCATAATAATTGCTGCTAAAAACTCCTTCACAGTTACGATAAAATTACTTTAATAACATCCACTATACTTTCCTTGTCATAATTGCCAGTCAGTTTTCATTATATTGTCTACCACAGAAAACATGCCCTTAAATAAACCCTAATTTTTTTCATTCATTGAGAGGGTCTCATTCTGTCAGACTTAATGCCATCGGGTAGCATGTCAGCGATTATTAGTCAGCTGCCAGCCGTAAGAACATCACCTGTTGTATGATGCCTATAGGCAAAAAATGAGTGTCCCACCCTTGCTGCAAAGGCAATAGGCAGCGCTGACTGACACTACCAAAGTTAAATGCACATACATATCCCGTAAAGAGGATGGGGGAATGGCCGGCTTGGTAGCTCAGTTGTTAGAGTGCCGGATGCATTATTCGAAGGTCGCAGGTTTGGTCCCTGCCTACGTCAAGTTATTTTTTCGTCCAATTTACTTAACCGTTTAAATAAAATTACTTTATAAGAACGTCTCTACGTTTTTGGCATAACTGTCTGTCACTTACCACTAACCTAACCAAGCCGTATTAAAGAGAACTAACCAACAATAGTGCCAAAAAAGAATAGAAACTTTATTAGTTGTGAATGTGATGTAAATGTGAAAAAAAAAACAAAAGTGTATGAAAAGATTGCTTCCGCGAGCTGGGACTAAACTTCCGATGCTCTACTAACTGAGCTATTGCAGTGGCCATTCCCTCGTCCACTTTATGGGGGACATTTTTGCAGTTAAACACGAGTAGGTCAATCTGCGCCACCATGTGTTACGTGACACCAGCAGGCAGAAAAAGTGTTTCACACTTGCCGTCGTGGTTGCTAGTAGCGCTGACTCACGCTGGTGCTTGTAAACGCACATATATACTGGATAAAGAGGACGAGGGAATGGCCGCCGTGTTATCTTATTTCGCAGAGCATTGGACGCGTTATGTGAAAGTCGCTGGTTCAGTCCCAGCTCACGGAAAGTGATTTTTTGGTCCACCTTAATTTTTTCTCATTAACCTTACAGTTACTTTAATTAGTGTCTCCTATACTTTTGGCATTATGGTAAGTTAGTTCTCATTATATTAGGTCTAGCAAAAAAACGAAGCCTTAAAATTTTTATTTATTTCTTTCAACCAAGTTTTGTAATTTGTCCATAGAGCAATACTGAGTAACACACAAGCACTAACATGTCTTGTGGAATCATTCATCTGCAGTATCCATCAAGACAACAGCACTGGAGTTCTAACAATGGAAGAGCCTCTCCGCTGGGAACGAATGTTCATTGTTTTTGAGAGCTCCCTTATAGATATGGCGTCATTCGGGCACGACACCGTTCCCAGGATGGAAAGCTTACGTCGATTGCCTTTCAGGTCGCCTTTACCTGGATCGCATGTTCTAAACTCCTCGGTTTGTGCAACGTAGCTGCAGAAGATTCCCCTCCAGGATGGCTGCAATGTTTGCACAAGATGCCAACCTTGGAACCAGCCGGGCAGCTCATCTGGCTACATGGACACAGCACAACTGCATTGGACGCTGCTGACATCCTTCATAATCGTCAGTATGCAGCCGCTTCTTTCGGGCACCACACCATTCCCAGGATGGAAAGCTTACGTCAATTGCCTTTCCATGTTAGTTCCCTGAAAGGTGCTACTTGTGTTAAATTCAATTAATATTGTTTGTAGGCAGTGTCGTGCCCACAAGACCTAGAAGTTGTATTTAAGCTATTTATAGTTTGTGCATCGAAAATGTGTTATGCCTTGTCCACCTTAACACTTACGTTGTTTGGCGATGTTGAGCCATATCCGGGACCATTGACTAAAGCTCAAGAAGAGGCATTTTCTGCTGCTCTACACACAATAAAAAATGAAAGAGGCACAAGCAGGCTTGCTTTTTCAGCTAACTAGTGCAAAAGCTGGTCATGCTGCTGCTCAGAAAAGAATTGATAAGCTAAAAGAAAGGCAGGAAACACTTCTCGCAGAGCTTAATATTTCGAAAATGAAACAGGAAGCCGTTGAAAGCTAAATTAAGTTGCTGAACACAAAGATTGCTTCACTGTCACTTGCTTCTACGTCTGGAAGCAGCTCGGGTGATGCCGAAGCTAGTGCTAACGCCCTTCGCAGTGTATCTGATCGCTTGGCGACTATCTCTTCTCGGTGCGAAGATACTGAGAACAGAATGCGACGCTCAAACTTGCTTTTCTTTATTATTGCGGATGAC
Source organism: Rhipicephalus annulatus (assembly GCA_013436015.1). Lineage (NCBI taxonomy): Eukaryota > Metazoa > Arthropoda > Arachnida > Ixodida > Ixodidae > Rhipicephalus > Rhipicephalus annulatus. Next base: position 124,927 of record WOVY01000842.1, read on the forward strand.
GAAAAACAAGATTTAGCTTTGTCCGAGCAGAAAATTGTGGAGTTCTGTTCACAAAAGCTTGACATTAACTTATCGAGCACAAATTTCAAAAGACTGCCCAGGTTAGGCAAACATGCTGACAGCAAAAAGAAGCCTAACATTGTGAAAATGGCCTTCAATAGGGACAAAGAGCGCATCTTGTCCGCTTCAAGAAAGCCTAAAGGATCCGAGTTTTCTATTCGGGAAGACATCTCTCCTGCTACGCGAGAGGCAAGAAGAAACCTTATCGAATTCGCCAAGGCCAGAAAAAAAATTCTTTAAGGTATCTGTTGACAGGTTGCGCATAGACGAAGTAACATACGTTTGCGACCACGCAACAAGCATGGTAGTGTGACTAGGCACATCGCTAAGGCGTGGTACTCGCACCGGTAAATTCAAGCAGGCACTTGAGCCTCAGAATTTATCATCACTCACGATACCATTTCACCATATCATTACACCTGGTCGAGCTTTCGCAGCCTTCTGCTAAAGATCGACCAGGTTGTTCCTTCCTTGATGACGCGGGTTCTGACATAATCATCTTCACTGAGACATGGCTTCATGCAGATATTTCAGACCATGTAATTAGTTCCTTACAAAATACCTATAACATTTACCGTTGCAACCGCGTTAACAGAAGTGGTGGAGGCGTAACTATAGGCATTAAAAAGGCAATAACCTCTTATCTAATGGCGTCTGCTACAAATATAGAAATTGCATGGGTTGTTTGCAGAACTTGATTTGAAAAATTATTGATTGGTTGCTGCTATCGCTCTCCTGACACTAATCCATTATTTCTAAGCGACTTACAATGCACCATAACTCATGCTGTTAAGACGTGTCCAACTGAGCTCGTTTATTTATTTGGCGACTTTAATTTTCCTTCAATAAACTGAAAGCTGCTTTCATCTAATTTCCATGTCTCCACTGCGTTCATTGCCTTAACATTAGATTTTAACCTAGCCCAGATCATAAGCCAACCCACTCGTGACTGGAATATACTTGACTTGGTATTAACAACGGCACCAAATATTATATCGAATATAACATACATAGATGACTTCAGCGACCACCGGTCAATTCAAATGATTTCTAATGTCCCATTTCGTCTCGCTAGAGCTAAACAAAAACAATTCGCGATTATAATAGAGGTAAATACATTGCTATAAATGATGAATTTTGCAGGTTCTTTGAGAGCGTACTTTTACCATCCTTTCATAATCGATCCGTAGAAGTGAATTGAACACTCTTCAAAAACAAGTTAGCTTCATTAGTTAGTGAACATATCCCTATAATCACAATAACAAATGATAAACAAAATCCATGGTTCAATAAAACAATTAACAGATTAGGAAATAAAAAAAGATATTGTACGCAGCGGCTAAACGAGTGCAAACTGCTGCTTCGTGGCAAAGGTACAGAAACTTCTTGAATAGCTACTGCTCCACGATACGCACCGCCCGTGACAAGTATTTTTCTCATGATCTACCGTCACTGCTCACCATTAACGCTAAGAAGTTTTGAAAACAAGTGTGCCTAGAACGTCACGACAGCAAAATAACTTTGCAAAATGACGACCACACTCCTATTCCAGATCAAGACTGTCCTAACGCTTTCAGTACTTTCTTTACGTCAGTTTACACCACTGAAGATCATACAAACATCCCCGATGTAGCCAATCTTGACTATCTCTTTTTCCAGCCCATTGAAATCACTATTGACGGAATCGCATCTATAATAAACAATCTTAAACTGTCCACGTAAGCGGGCGTTGACGAGATTAACACTAAAATACTAATTAGTACCGCTTCATTCTCGAGTAAAGTATTATGTCACATCTTTCAGCAATCACTATCAACAGGACAGCTCCCACATGACTGGAAAATTGCAAAGGTCATCCCCGTGTTTAAAAGCGGCAATAAAAACTCACCTCAAAACTACAGACCCATTTCTCTGACATCCATCTGCTGTAAGATGCTTGAGCATATAATCGCCTCCCATATTTACAACCACTTAGACCAGAATGACTTTTTTCTTCCCTAACCAACATGGATTTAGAAAGGCCCTATTATGCGAAACACAGCTTTTTGAATTCACGACTGACCCACATCATCACTTAGATCTAAACTTGCAAATTGACTGTCTTTTTCTGTATTTTTTCAAAGCTTTCGATCGTGTTGCTCACTGGTGCTTAATTACTAAACTGTCTTCTTTGTGTATAGATTCATCAACTCTGTCATGGATACGAAACTTTCTTACTAACCGGCAGCAATTCATCAGTGTTAATGACTTTTCATCCTAACTTTCATACGTTTGTTCTGGTGTGCCGCAAGGGAGTGTTCCCGGTCCACTGCTTTTTCTTGTTTATAATTATGACTTACCAAGTAATTTATCCTCACAATTGCGCATTTTCGCTGATGACTGTATAATTTACAGAGCAATAACTAGTACTTGTGACCACGTAATAATTCGAATTGACCTCGACCTCATGAGCAATTGGTGTAATAGTTGGATAATGTCCCATAATTCAAATATATGTAAAGTAATGTCCTCTCGCAAACATTCTAACTCTGTGTTTTATAACTTTAATAATGGCAATACCGTATCTTCTGTTCACTTTTTTAAATATTTAGGTGTAACCTTCACATCTAACCTTTCTTGGAGTACCCACATCGCCAACATCTGCAGTGACGCCTCACGATCATTAGGCTACATACGCCGCAATCTACGGAAGACGCCCACAAATATACGTGCTTTAGCTTACGTAACATTTGTTCGCCCTCAGCTATAATTCGCTTCTGCAGTTTGGTCCCCACATTACAGCTATTTAACTAACAAGCTGGAATCGATCCATAATAGAGCCGCTAAATTGATCTCACAAAACTACGATCGTAGCGCAAGCATAGCACAAATTAAAAAAAAAACTAATCACTTTCCCGTTTGAGCAGCCGACGTGATCTAAACCTCTTTTCATTATTCCATATATACGTACATGAAACAAGGTCATTATCATTGACATTGCAAACATCTGCATTCAGATCAAAGAGACTAAATAATCAGCTTTCATTCACGCGCATGTACGATAAAGCATACATTTTTAACTCACCTGCACTCCCCCGTGTCATCCGCATGTGGAACAGCCTTCCAAATGAAATCGTTGTAGAACGCAATCGGGACGAATTCCGGCACCTTTTACTCACCCATTTACAAGATTAACTGCACGTTTTATTCATATCAAAATCGGCACCTACGCGTTTATTCACTACTAGTATCTCGCTTTTTTTTTCTCTTACTTTGAACTTATTTTGTTTGATGGTTTGAATACTAACATGCCATTCAGTTCTGTTGTGTTTTAATCAGCGATGTTTTCTTTTGAATAATTGAAAGTCTATTCACAATTTGTGCTCGTTTTTTAGCTTGTTTTAAATCATTATCTCCCGCGTATACTCATCTGATGTTCATTGCCGTACTCTTCCTATTAAACTTATTATTATTATTTTCTCATTCTTATTCCTGTTAGGATTTGTATATTATTGACTTTTTGTTCATGTTATTGTTTGTATGGAAAGTGTACCAATTCATCTATGTATCCCCTTTGTGCTCCCCTTACACAATGCCCTGTTGGGTCTGTAAGGTATTTTGAATAAATAAATAAATAAATATGTGGTCAATAGTTGGTAACCTGAACTTCAGCGTCATGGGAACTCTGGTCGTTGTAGAGAGGGTGTGCGAGCAACGTCACAAGTTCTAATGGAGAAGCCAGCCACTTGTTTGAGGAAGTGGAGCTACAGCCGGCAACTTTGTCTTGGCCGCTGGCATGCTCTACTAGGGCTGCGTGGTGGCTGCAACCATCCAATGCCTTGGTGCTCAAGTCATCACGGAGTGCACCTTCTACAACTACCAGAGAGCGTACTTGCTCCCTGAAGTAAAACAGGTGCACTTATTGATCAACATCTAAATATAACTATAGCAAGACTTATAGACATATTACATAGCATGAACACAAATGCTCATACTTCTCTTGCGAAAGAGAAGCCTAATATTTTGCATGACAACATCAAAATTTAGGAACCAGTCATCTGAAAAAAATAATAGTTTTACAAACAGTTTTAGCATACTGCCTTATTTACCTTACTGTGTACTATGAATACTCATGATAGAACTGAGTTCGAAGTGATGAACTTGTACAGCAGTAAAAATGTAGCAGTGGTGGAATACTCATGAGCATGTTGGCATAAAACATCATTGCTACTATACCAGGCTCCAGAAACTTGGCGCAAGTTTCACTTTCAAAGAACATGCACGCTCGTAGAAGTTGCTGGGCATCCTGAGATCTGGTTGAACGGAGCGAGGTTGATGTGAGTGTTCGCATTTATTGGCCATCACAAGTTTTTACAAACAAAAAAGTCTACGTCCCGTGAAGAACTTCTCTTTTGTTTATATGTTTTTTATTCCTTATTTCGTGAGTTTTAGATCAAGGATAAGCACAACGAGTGATTGACTTGCATTCGTAGCGCTTGCCTCCGCTCCTTTTTGCCTCTGACTCAGGGATATTAGAAGCTGGATCTCGCTCAGTTATCTCGGTTTGTTGCCGTGTCAATTACGAGAAAGATAAAGGCGGCATCTTGCGGCGGGCAGTGCATGAGCCCCAGTGAGCTATGCCGAACAAGTAAACCATGCATTCGTCGAAGATGGTTCATTCGGGCAACACATGTTTTTTTCGGTTTTGTGGAGTGCTAACCCAGAGATTTCAGGTTCCGCGAAGGTTTTTCAGCGTTTCCTGATGACTGATTTGTGGGGTTTAACGTCCCAAAACCACTATATGATTATGAGAGACGCCGTAGTGGAGGACTCCAGAAATTTCGACCACCTGGGGTTCTTTATTGTGCACCCAAATCTGAGTACACGAGCCTACAACATTTCCGCCTCCATCGGAAATGCAGCCGCCACAGCCGGGATTTGATCCCGCGACCTGCAGGTTTCAGCGTTCCCTAAAAGCAACGGTGAGCACAAGAACTTGGACCAATTACTGGAGCAAGTACTGATTTTTCATGAGTACATATAACCAAACCGTGTTCACCACAAGCCAGACTGGAATGAGAGAAGTGCACTGTCGCTTGACTAATTGGTGAAGACGGCAGCCAAGATTTCGTCGAAAAAATGGGTTTATTGAAAGGCTTGAAATAAAGTTGGCTCGGCTACATTGTTTTAGCTACTTTTACTTTCGGCAACTAGTTCAAAAGATGTCAAATAATCATAGGCCGCTTCCTGCTTATGAAATTCTTGTAGCCGTGGTATCAAGTTTTGTGAGTTCTTACTTCTAATGATGTCACTCGAATACAGGTGATGGACTAAATGCTTCTTAATACTATTACAGAGAATGCCGACGGAGGCAGCATTTTGACAAGTGTACTTTTCTTCGTCAAGGCAACGCTGTTGCTCTCACGAGGACAAGTGAACTTGCCGAAACACTGTTTCCAGCGACGTTCTTTCCCGAAGAACTTCTGATCGCTTCAAGCCTCTTCATGCCTCTCAACTTCAGGCGCGTTTAGTATTCAATTTGTACGCCCGTCATCATAACAAACGTGATTGAGTGAAATATGTGTCCTATCCACGATCGTTAATGATTTTAACTTTGGTTCAGATATTAGGTCCAATGTCCACTCATTATGTCCCTATGTCAGTTGTAAATTGAAACTGCATCTATAGATCGACACTTTCACACTACATGTATGTACTTGTTTTTATGCAAAACATGCATTAAAATGCATTTCATTCGTGTCAATTAAGTTTTGTCTTACTGTTAAATAAGTCAGCCTAACATTTGCCTCTTCAGAAACACAAACAAAGATTCAAAAAATATTACCAAAATTTCATGGCCGCATTGCCAAGCGGTCAGCAGACCTGCAAGAAGGCACGAGCGCATTCTACTTGCATACGAAGTGGGAAAGGGGGGCTTCAACGGCATGCCTCTTTCTTTCTCTCAATTTTTGTCGTTTTCCTCGATTTGTCGACCTAACCAGTGACATCATGCAACAAACTTTCTGTTCGTGCTTTATTTCTAGTAGGATGCCCGGCAACCACCAGTGGTAAAAGCAGCGCTTCCGCTGCTGAGAGCGAATATATGGGAGGTACAGGGAGTTTCCGCCCCAAGATTATACTTTGGAATACTAAAAAACCTTAGCAATGTGCCATCTGTCTTTCCAGCTCTTCCTCAAAAAACAAGCAGCCATGGTGGATGCACTCGGTGATGGGCGATGTGACTCTCCTGGCTACAGCGCCAAGTATCTCACGTATAGTGTGCCATGCAGAATGGCTGTGTTTTACACACTGAGCTGGTGCAAGTCTGAGAGTTAAACTTGCAGTGCTACTAGTATACTTTTCAAGTGCTAACAAGAGATCTCTTGCTACACTTTTGTTCACCGTCACCCGAAGTCCTCTACATTGTCTCCATGGAAACGCAAGGACTTGCTAAGTGCCCGACTGCTGTTCAGAATCTAGGTAACCACACACGCTCGTTGACAACAATTACCATATGTTTGTGCAAAATTGGCAAATGGATCTAGGGAGAATTAAGCTAATAAAGATATATCTTTACGGTAAATCGTTAAATTACTGTTTCAAGAAGGAATGTTGGATGCAAGGTGGGGGGGGGGGAGTTTTATCACTCTTGTAAAAAGCAGTTTATGTGCCCATTACAGCAGGTCCTAGGGACTTATTAGGCATAATTTTTCAAGATCGACATTTTGGTGTCAAGCTGTACCGTCACAAGCACAAGGCAAACGTGCCACACTGGTAAGATGTTTGGCACGTCAGTAAAGGTAAGCATGTACCCTGTTTATGAAGTTAGTGTGGCACATGTATAGTAATTTGGCCCACTCTTATAAATTACCTAAAAAGGTTTATACTTACACATGAGTAACTTCTTAAAAACTGGCTTTTAACTTGTATTCATGATAGACGCACTTGCAACTTGCAAGTTCCCTCTTGCATGTACGATATAATTACAATATTGAAGAGAACCAGCAATAACATACTAGCTTATAAGAAATCCCAGGACTGGTGTAACTTTGAAGAAACTTGTACCGAAAATTTGCTGAAACATTTGTATTTCTTTCTTCATAATTGTAGCAGAAAAACATGTGCAGAAACAATCAATAAACTCATACACAGTACGAGCACTGGTTCTACGTATGTGTTCCTTAAGTCTGCATCTGTTTTTGTGTTCTACGAATATGAACACAAGTGACTCAAAACAATTTGCCCCCATGAACACATTGGTTGCTCAAACATGCTTTGACGTTACAAGAAAGCGCATCCCCAAATACTTTCAGTAGAGACATTGCTCTCAGAAAAACTTTTCTATTGCACAGTTGACTATAACAAACAGAGCTGACACCAAAATTTCTGTCATCTGAGATCTGTTATGTTATCACATTAAAAGCAAGTTCCTGTACTGTACATCAGAACCCGAAATCCGGCAGTGTAATTTAAATAAGGTAAATGATCGGGCATTTTAATGTGAGGGTTGTAGGTTGGGTTACTGCACGTACAAAACTGTATTTTTCACACATATGTCACAATTACGACTACAGTACCAATGAAAGAGCACAATTAACATACTCTATACATTTCTTGGTTTCTGTACCAGCTGGTTTTCAATTTTTTATATAAGGAGGCTTGAAGGTGACCCTCTACTTTTTCTAATGTCAGCACTGCAGAGGAGCTTCCAGCTGGTGCAGCAAGTAATAACTGTTCAAAAAAAGGGTGTGCATCTGGTAAGGAGTGTTGGCTGTTTATTGAATAGATGCGCTTCTAACAAACTGTGGCACATCTGATGACAAGCAATAAAAGGTAATATATTTCAAAAATTCGGAAGAAGCGTGCAATAAATATATGCTAAAACCAGAACCTGAAGCGAAACATAAATTGTAAACATGCCACAGTATGCGTGTTTCTCATGTTCATGGTCGTCACCAGCTGCACCAGATAATTTTTTTATTGTCACACAAAGTGTGGATTTATATATTCCATGAGGTAGGTTGACCTACCATTCATATAATATGATAATTACTTTTATCTTGTGTCCTTGCATGATAGTGACTTTGTCTCTCCCCACCATGCAGGCTATGCTAAGAGCTATTGGAACATGCCATGGACCTCCGTGAACTTTCATCATATTAGGAGAGCTTCACGAGCAATTAAACACAAAGCCCTGGCATATATCCCTCACCTATGAAAGGCCATCTATGGAGGAGCTCATTGCTCAGAGGCACACACGCTTTCTAACATCATCGACCTCGAATCAGTGACATGCATTCGTTCTGATGGTGTTGGTTTGGTTTCAAAGTTCGAAAACAGTGTTGCAATAATACTGATTTACGCTGTAGTGAAAGATGCCAAGAGTTTCGGTCACATGATGTTCTTCAACATGCACCTAAATCTAAGTACAAGGCCTCAAGGATTTTCGCCTCCACTGAAAATACAGCCGCCAGGGGCGAAATTGGATACAGCGTCCATTGGGTTATCAGTTCAGTAGCACGACAACTAGACCACCATGGCGGGTAGTCACCAATACTTAGCACAGCATCAAAAGCTTATTGTCAAACTGGCATCAAATCTATTTTAACGTGTGTGTGTTCTGTCTGGAAGAACAAAGGCAGCCGCTGTGTAGATCGAACGAGAGAGCTTCACTGAATTGAAGCAACGTCGAAAGCTCAGTGAAACAAAGAAAATGCAACCGTAGCGACGACACAGCTGAAGGCTTCTCACTCTGGTAATCAGGGCAACATCAAATGGACGGTTAAGTAGAGAGAATGCAACCATAGTGACGACGCAGCTGACACAAGTGCGAAGGAACAAACATCCACAAAGCCTGCTGTCGCACCTGCACTCGCGAAAATCGGCCTAAGTTATCGTTATCGTGAACACCTAACAAACACCGCAAAATGAAAGACAATGACGAAATTGTTTCTACGCTCGTGATTATGCAGCAATGTGTACATGTTACACGCACGACACAGCGAACGCGGACGTGAGAACTAACAAGTATCGAACAAAAAGGCCTACTTAAACCATACACACTTACCCGTGATCGTTGACATCGTCAAATAAGTCCGGTGAGTCAGGTGGCAGCGGATCACTGCTGTCATCTTCGGCACGAAGCGCAGAATCGCGAACCGATGTGTCGCTCTATGGTTCGAAAACCATTTCATCGCTTATTCGGCGCAAACGCTCTTCAAGTCCGGGGTCTATGGTGAGCAGTGGTCCAAAGCGCCGTGACATAAAACATAGGGTGCTCGCGTTGAGTGCACAAACAGACGATCACCTATCTGGCCCAGTCGCGGTCAAGCGCCTGACTGCCGGTGGCTCTGCTTTGACTTTGACTTACCGGAAGCAGACGACCTGGCAGACACACGATGTGACCTGGCAGACGCACGCGTTCTGCCAGGTCACATCGTGACGCAGGCTCCGCGAAGGCGGAGCTAAAGCCGGAGCACTCGAAGGAAAAGTTCAAGGTGAAAGATGGAGCAGAGGAGGAGGGTACCTTTTCAGTACTCGTAGCTCTGTTAATAATGGGAGTTTCACTTGAATAAAGGTGGCAATGATTTGCTCAAGCTGTGGTCTAATCAAAAATGCAATGTGAAAAAACCATTTCAGGGACCCTTTAAGAGCCTGTGTGGCGTCTCATAACACGTGAGCTTATAACGAGCTGGCAGCAGACCAATAGTCTCTCGTATACAACCTAAGGCACCAAGTCTGCCAGTACGATACCCTCGTTATTGGATAAGGGAAAAAAGTGTGCACTTAAGGGCTTCTTTTTCTGTGTTTTGATACAATATTACCAAGATCTAACAGACAATAATGCCAAGGGAATTATAGGGGAAGGTATTGGACGAAAATGTCTTGTAATTGTGAATAAATAAAACTGGTTGAAAAGATAAGTTGCCGTTAGCAGGAACCGCACCTGCGACCTTCGAATAACGCGTTTGATGCTCAACCACTGAGCTACCATCGCAGGTATCCTCCCAGCCACTTTATTAAGTATATATGTGAATTTAAACGTGTGAGTGTCAGTCAGTGCCACCAGTAGCCATGGCGACGAGGGTGGCACACTCTTTTAAGAGCCTGTGCGGCGTCACGTACCACGTCAGCTTCTTACGAGCTGGTAGCTGACCAATAGTCCCTCGTATACAACCCAAGGCACCAAGTCTACCAGTACGAGACCCTCGTTAATGGATAAGGGAAAGAAGTGTATACCTAAGGGCTCGTTTTTCCATGCTTTGACACATTATTAACGAGATCTAACAGACAACAATGGCAAGTAAATTATAGGGGAAGGTATTAGACCGAATTGTAATGCAAATGTCAGGAAAGAAAGTGGGTGAAAAGATGACTTGCCATGAGCTGAAACCGAATCTACGTTATTCGAAGAGGTTTGTTTCCTGCTCACGGCAAGTTAGCTTTGTATCCACGCGTGCAGGCGCAGTGGGAATTCGGCGGCAGATTTAAGCCGAGTTGAGCCGGCGCGCGCTTCTGTCGGCAGTGGTATCGGCAGGGAGCTCTTCTCGCAATGGACCAATACTTTGCTTGAATAATTGTTGGGTGAAGCCGGCGTTTGTTAGCTGTAAGTGTTGATCACGCCCAAGGGTGCGTATGCTTGGATCTGTTGATTTGGGGATATTTTTTTGCATGTCTGTACATATTGTGTGCTGTAGGAGTCAACGTATCTAAGACAGCTTCATATGTTGTACGTCATTTTTCCAAACTGCTATCAGAAATTACTGCGGATAGCCGAACGTATGCCGGTGTATGCATCCGCGCCGGCATTCATCTTTTGAACTACCGTGTTAGTCGAGTTCGCGAGCAGCATGTTTCCTCGTTTTAGGTAGAGCTCGCAAAGCTTGCACTTACGCTTACGTTATACACACGCAACATAGGTTGCCTCACGTGGCCGGATCCCATGCCGTTCGTTAATCTTAACTGTATTTTTGAACAAATTTTCATGGTTGATTGTGGCTGAATTGCTTTAGCTTAACTGTGCGAGCCCTGATTCGATCATTAGTTCATGTGATAGAGCACATTTTATTTTATTTTATTCAGATTGTTTTCACTATGCTTTAATTTTGTTAATTCGTTTTGGTTTATTAAATATTGTATGCGCCTCTCTCAACCTTGGGTTTCAAACTTGTCTAAACACTTTTACATATACGAACAATAACAGTTTAGACCACCACCTCCAATGGCATTTTCTATTAGATGACAAGCTTACACCCGTCTGGTCAGAAACACCTATGAAAACATTGAAAACCACACACTGGCCAAAAATAAAAGCACAAGCTTTGTCAACTATCAATAAGGCTCCTGTGTGGGAGCCAAAACGTCATTCTTTCTATTACTTATAATCGTGGTCAGCATGTTTCAATTGTCTTCACATCAGATGACAAGCTGAGATAAATTCTCTTGGCATGCGCTATGGATCTTCAAGGGATCTGTGGTTTTTGCAGAAACGGATATATTATTTACCGCTCAAAACTTGCAATATAGTTATACATCAATGCATGCATACATAAGGCACACACGTGTTACTGTGAAAATGTAAAATTAGACAATATATTTATTTGATAATCATGAATATCAACTGAATATTTCCAAGCTGTTGGCATAGAAGCAATTACACAACTTCGGAAATCAGTCTCATCAATTTTTTATTGTGTATTGCTAAATCGTGCCCAATTGCTTCCAGGACTCTTGTTACAGGAGATTGTTGCAAAAGCTTGCATGCTTTATTGAGATGGTATGTAGTTCAAGACGGGCGCCTTGTCTGTCTTAGCATTTTCACAATTTTTTTTTATTCATTAGACAGCCTGTAATGAGAGGCACGTGAGAGATGAGTGAGGGGCACTGTCTTTTTAGCCACCTGGAATCCTCGAATTTATTGCCATTATTTAGCAGCAGACAATAGTACTTTTGTGACACAAATTTTCGATATTATAGGTGGGGTATGGTAGCGTGGGTTAGGTGGGATATTAGTGTTAACAGGCGAGAAAAAAAAAGAGGCAGACAACTTTGAGGGTTGGCGATGACTTTAACGAAGCGCTGTAGGAGTGGTTTTTGAAGCGAAATAATGGAAAAAAAGCTGTGTTTGCAAGGTTCTACGAAAAGAAAAACTTCGTACTTGTATATAGACACATTCAAATGTAAAATTAAAATTTAAAAAATTCAGACAGAATAATGTTAGCACAATACATGGGCTAGGAGGGAAAACATGTAATACCTGTTATGTCTACTTGAAAGTTGAACGTTTCTCATCTCGAAATGCTGCCGCATATATGCTATGGCTTTCAGCAATTCTAAATTGCCAGGTGCTACATTGATTCCTCATAAGTTTAGAGACACATTTGTGTATCAAATATGATTCGATGTGTTTCCTGTCTTGTGGTGACCTAAAATTCATTTGTAGAGCAAAAAGATTTGCTTGTTGGAAGTTGTGGTCCTGTTGGTCGAAGTAACCGGCTACTGCTTTTGGTAAGTTGTGCTTTGTGTCTGCACATTGGCCATTCAGTCTTACCTGAATTGGCTGCCCAGTTATGCCTATATGTTTTTTTCAACAGGTTACCCACTTAAGACAGTATATTAGGTTGTTCGAAGTACAGGTTTTGGTAAGGGAGCGTCGACGATTAGCGCCTACCTATCTCTACGTCTGTGTCGTGACTCTTTCTTTTATGTACTGCGCTAATACAAGCTACATTCATGGATGACCAACTCACCCAATCAGCAACCCTTGTGAAATCAGAAAAAATCACGTGAAATGTTAGCAGGGAAGTTTTTATTCACAACAAAACTAAAAACTATTTCAAGCCTTAATAAAAAAAGATATTTAGCACTCAGAAAATCAGCGATGGTGTAGTCAACAAGCAAATGTCGAAATCTGCTGTCGCTTAGCTTGGTGAGCTGGTATCACGACAGAGGTCGTGGTTGGCGCGAAAGACTGTGAAGCGAAATTTTTAATGAAGTAGCGTGCAATTGATAGCTTTTATACAACACCAGCTGTCTGTATAGCCTACAAAACAAGCGTACTACTTCCTACGACTGTGCTAAGCATGCGTTGCGTGTCACACGGACACCTATCATAGCGGAGAGAATAAGACGGTCGCGATCTGCGCATCGTAACTTCCGACTCTCAGGCTGTGATTAAGCTAACGTCTTCACCAAACGTGTTCGTGATTCGGCGCAAACACAACTAGAGGGGTCTGATCACGATCAAAAGACACCGTTACAAAGAATCAGCAAGAAAAATCTGGTGATCCTCGCAAAATTGCGAAAACCTGCATCAGCTGATCCGATAACGGAATATATTTCATTTCATCATCCCGAAGATCCGGACGGTATCAGCTGCACTAGTCTTGAACTCTACATGAGTGAAAAGCCACGAGTGTGCGTGCGAGAATGACGCGTAAGTACCAAGTCATAATGACGGCTGTAAAAAGGAGAAGAAGCGCACAAACTTTGTCCTAATTAAATTTGGTGGTAGTATAAGCTGCTAGGCGTTGCCGCAAAGTTGGGTTCAAACTATACAATCCAATCCAATACAATAATACCGGTTCAACCACACCTTGGGTTCGACACTTCACCCAGAAATAAACACTGGCTACGCCCTGGTAAACGTGACCCAGCGTAGTCACACGTGTGTGTACTTTTAATCACAGATACCCCTCGCTCTGATAGCGACATACACCAGTCCTCGTGAGCGCAATACGACAGATTGTAAAATACAATAACTAAGCATATACACGTGCATGGTTTATTAGTAATAAATGCGCATAGCCATAACAGTCCACCTACGCCTGTCCGCTATTAACTTAGTCCTAACAACATGACATGCATACCTGTTTAAAAGTACCAGATTATGCTACCAGTGAGCGTATAAGCAAAACATCGCAAAATAACGAAAAATATGGAAGAGTGTGCACAACACGAGCGCTAATTTTCAACATTTTCGACAGCTTAACTGCGAAAAACAGCTCTCCATTGGTGTGAAGCGATCGGTCAAACTAATATTTGTATTTTGAGGCATAGCAATTGTACCAGCTTCTTTTCGTCGCAGCGATAATATTGCACACTACATTATCACTGTTTCATATATTAAACCATGGAGCCACAATAGTATGGGATGATTCTTTAAGAAAGAGCTCTAGGCTCAGGGCTCGGATGACTGAGAAACAAAGAACAATTAATTTTGCATATGGCAACTCAGCCACGAAATTGATGTATTACGTAAATTATATTGGATGCACTATTTCAATTGGGCTGCAATTGAATAGAATTTTCGAGGCAGCCAAGCCAAACCACGCTTATGTTTGCATATTTTGCCGACTTCACTCAGCCATGAGCAAGGCACAAACGTTGTTCGCATAGCTCTATGAACGACTCAAGGCTCTTTCTCATTACTTTGTAGATACTGTGCACCAAAAAGTCCTGTCGCGGACGCCAGTATAATTGTCACAGGTCCCGTTATTTAGGAAGGCCATCACCGCGCTAATCATGGCGGTGATCACCGCGCGATCACCACCATGATATAATAATCTTAACTGAGAAAAGAATATTCTTCTTATGAAAGGATAAGTGAAGGTGTACTGATGCACTGATCCATGGCCTTTTTGATAAGAAAATGCTTTCACAATCTCCCTTTCATTTCTTGTTGTTGCTTTTTTCAAAAGAGTGTTTTATGAAACATAGAACTGCACTGACATTCTTTAAAGTGTACGGCCATTAGACTACCATAGCCATTCGTAACATTTTAAGCATGCTGTCTTGCTCTATCATTGAAGCATTGCCCAGTTTGCCTTATGTTTACGTTCCCACATGTCAACGGTATCTTATACACAACATTATATTGGCATTCAGTACACCTATTTTCGTGACTAATGGTGAAGTAATCGCTGTTTCTGGTGCTGTTTAGTACACCTACTTTTGCAAACTTGCAAGGGATGGCAATTAACAAGTAAAAATCATATGTGCTCGCTATTTTGTTTATATTGTGAAACACCTTATGTACGTACGGTATAGCATGCAAAGGTCTTAGGTCATTCTGCTTTTATTTTGGTCCTGTTTTGTTTGACTTGTCTTTCTGCATGAGGGTTTAGCACGCGGGTGTGATGATGCTGTTTGGATATCCAGCATCTTTTAGTCTTTTAATGTGGTTTTAAGGCTCACCTAATCCTTGTGCTCACTTGACTTTTGAAGAGAGGCCTTCATGCACGTGGTGGTGATTCCTCTCTTTACTAATTTTGAATGCCCGCTATTAAAACGCAGAACAGAAAAAATGGACTTTTTAATATCTCTTTATCGTAAGAAGCTCCTTCGATTTGGTCCAAACACTACTGGAAAATTTTCGCTGCAACGTGTTTTGATTTTAAATAAATGTTGTGGACCTTTATTACTCTGTCCTTGTGATGGCCTTGCTTTTACTGTGAAGAATTGTTTTGAAGAACAGGAAGTGCATTTTCAGAATATTATAAGCATGAACTCTGGCAACTTTACTACACCTTTAGAATTGTATCTCAATTGGACGACCATGAAGCACGATGGGCCATTCTTAATCTAACGCACCCGCACATGTATCGATTTATCATTGGCCCCACTTCCTTGTGACATCTTTGTATGTGTTATTGACAAAAACCTTTCTGCTAGTCTTGCATGTGTACCTGCACTCAGAGTGTATCGTTATATCGAAGATTACTTTGTGCTTGTTGAAAAAACTGGACAAATGTGTTTTAATGACAACATTGAAGCTGTGGTCAATGTCTTCAAACAGCATTCTTTGGGGCTCAAGTTTACGTTTGAATTGCCAAAAGACAATGGTTTTCAGTTTTTAGACGTTGACTTTTCTTTTTCTGATAACACTCATATTTGCTGGTGCTATCAGACCAGGAGTGCTAAGAATGTTCTGCCTTTTGATAGTGTGCATTCAAAATTAGAAGAAAGAGGAATTGCCATCACGTGCATTCAGGCCACACTTCAGAAGTCACGAAAGCGCAAGGGTGAGGTCACAAAACAAAACTAGATTAAAAGACTAAACATGCTGGATATGCGAACACAATCATCAAGTTTACGTTTGAATTGCCAAAAGACAATGGTATTCAGTTTTTAGACGTTGACTTTTCTTTTTCTGATAACGCTCATAATTGCTGGTGCTATCAGACCAGGAGTGCTAAGAATGTTTTGCTTTTTGATAGTGTGCATTCAAAATTAGTAGAAAGAGGAATTGCCACCACGTGCATTCAGGCCACACTTCAGAAGTCACGAAAGCGCAAGGGTGAGGTCACAAATAAAAACTAGAATAAAAGACTAAAAATGCTGGATATCCCAAGAGAATCATCACAAACGTGTCCGAAACTCTCCTGCGAAAAGTCAAGTTAAACAAAACAGGACCAAATTAAAAACAGAATGACCAAAGACCTTTCCATGCTATACCGTAAGTACATAAGGTGTTTCATCATATGAAGAAGTTAGCGAGCAGATATGATTTTAACTTGTTGTTTGCCGTCCCTTGCAAGTTTTCAAAAGTGCGTGTACTAAAAAGCAACAGGAATAGCCATCATTTCACCATTCGTAATGAGAATAGGTTTACTAAATGCCAATATGTAGTTGTGTATGAGATACCAATGACATGTAGAAAAATAAACATAGGACAAACTCGTCAATGCTTCAATGATCGAGAAAAACAGCATGCTTTATATGTTAAGAACGGCTATAGTAGTCTCATGGCTGTACACTGTAAAAAATGCAAGTGCAGTCCAATATGTTTCATAAAACACGGTTTTTAAAAAAAGCATGAACAAGAAATGAAATAGAGATTGTGGAAAGACTTCTTCATCAGGACGGCCAAGGATCAGTGCATCAGTACACCTTCACTTATTCTTTCGGAGAGAGAATATTCTTTTCTCAGTTAAGATTATATTATCATGGTCTCACATGTCTCGTCGTGCATGAGCACTGGTGTACTCTGCATAAAAGTGGTCGTTGCACCTTCAATAAAAATCACTTGACAGTCAGCGCTCTTTTCTGTCCTTTTTTGTCGCTTTCTGAAGTTCTCGTGCTGTTACTAGAACACAACCATGACTTTTCATGTGACACTAAAGCATTTACACGCCTTTTCATTGAACAAGAGTCGCCAAAGTCAACCATATCAAAAATAGAAGCTTCTGAAAAAAATCTTGGGTACCGCCCTGACATGAACTGATCAGTCCGGTGTGAGGTGCAATAATTCTGATGGGCGGGATAATGAGTACAGCGGGAATGAATGAAAGAGAGAAAGTCCAGGCTATAGACTCCGGCTCGCCAAATTCCTCACTGTAAGCTCACCATATTTTTTGCTAGGAGTGTGCTCGATAAAAGAAACAGAGGTTATTGGCAGGAGCGTATGGACACGATGTAATTCGAATAAACAAGCAATGGCCTGCATGGTCCTCTTTCACCAGCTTTTACTTCTCTCCCATCCGTGATAGTCACTTTGACATTTTTATTTAGTTGCGCTAAGTGAAAGGCATGACGGACGAATATAGAGAATAGTAAAATTTGTGAGAACTTTCAGATATCTCAAAATATTGTAGTATTTAGAGTGTGTTGGGAAGAAAACTCTAAAATGTTGGTTTAATGATATTGTGTGTTTTTCGTACATAAATATTTATATTATATTTTCGCTATCTTTCCACATGAGTGGCAGTGACCAGGCTTGCTTCAGCAACTGCGAGCATTGGAAGCTGATCAGCTCAATGAAGATAGTCGTGCTTTCTTTCCCTGTCAGGCTCGGCTCACACATTTCTCAATTTATATAGCCTTGTCAAAAATTTGATGAACTTCTGTACATAATTTTTGATATGAAAAGTGCCGACACTGTCCTATAACTTATTTTGTTTTGAATGAGTGTTCCATTCAGTCGATTCGAGCATACTTTCAGTGTTACACAGCTGTTTTACACAATTCAAGACCTGCTGTACAGCAAGACACGACTCTCAAACAGTTTGCAGAGCCCATTGATATGTGGCAGAGTGGGCATTCTTCAATCTATTTAGGAAAGAATGCCAGGATGCTTGAACATTCGTGTTTTTTTTTTATCCACGAGAATAGGAGTGCAATGCGTCATTGATGTGGAAAAGACAGACAACTGTGGAACATGAGCTTACAATGTGTGACAATGCCACCTGTTAGACAGGTTGATGAGAAATACTGGCGTTTAGAATATTGCCTGAGTATTGAATAAGTTATAATTGGCTGCCAGTTTCAACTCACACAAAAGGAAAATTAAAGTCTGCCCTGAAAAGTTTAATACAAGTGCACCCCTTTAATTGTTCAAATAGCTTCTTTTCCTTGCAACCGAAAAGAATACATAAGCAACCCTCAAGGAAACAATATTTATCAAACTTTGTAACAGCATAGCTACAAATGAGCAGTTCGAAAACCTATCCAAAATGGAAACTTTCAATTTGTCAGAACCGCTATTGCACGTTATGCACTTTTTGTCTGCTTTTAGAATACCATTTTTATTTTGAAGTACCAAATTTCATATGGTAAACATTGTAAATGTGTATATATGTGTTATGATGTGCTAAAAAAGATGTCCCAAAAATAAGAATAAGTGACAGTAGTCAAAGTTTTTGTCACTGCCTTCATACAAACACCAGTTTATTTGTTGCCTCTTTCAGTATTTTAGGGCCTCTAATATAAATAGGATGTTTTCTCACTTTTATGACATTTTCGTATTGATGATGCCATATGCTCAGGAGGTAGAATGTCTTTGTAATTTCTGATAACTTATAGCTTCACAGCAAAGATAATGTTTCAGAAAGTGAAAAAAAAAGATTAACATAATATTAACACATGGCAAGAATGCAGAGTTTGTCAAAAATGAGTGTATTAGTTAGGAATGAGAAAAAAGATGGATGACAGATCAAATGCCAATTATTTATATTAGGACACATGAAATGAAGCAGAAGGTGGCAGGTGATTAGTTGCGATGAGATCGAGAAATTATCAGCCCTAATATGAAAATGGCTCATACAGGACAGGGAACATTGGTTGGGCTTCCAGCCTGCAGTGGACCTCATATAGGCTTAACAATAACAAAGAGCAAAGCCTGTGAAAATTTGCTCAATGAAATGAGCAGTACTGTACAGATTGCTGTGGTAGACTTCCCATTTTGCATCTGTTTTTACCAGCTTATCCCGCTCACTGTTCAAACACAAAACTTCACCAGAAAAACAATGTTACACTTGGTGAGGATAATGCCATTGAATCCAGTGTTTTATCTACACCTCTCTTTGCTTAAGTGCTCCTCCAAACTATACGAGGTTTCTTAGAAACGTTCTGCTTACAGCAGACCAGCCGATCAAGTGACCTTCATTGGGGTCCTGCAGGACGCACCCTAGTAAACAATCACCATTTTACTTCACATTACAACATACTGGTGGTAAAAACATTCTCTGGCAGGGTACAGAAGTGCATGCACTGAGCTAGCTTGTGCAGCGCGGTCTATTCCAGAAAGCTGAACCTATGGTAACCACTCGATGCTTCTACAAAATAAATGTAGCCGCACGTAGTAACTTTTGAGTTTATTTATTTATTTATTTATACCTATACCTACAGTGCCCTCTGGGAGCCATTGTTGTAGGGGGTTCACAAATTCAAAGTACATTCAAATTAGTGGGAGCAAGTTGAATTTCACGGCACACAAAAATATAAACAGATCAAAAATACATCAATCACCACATACAATATCATTGTGTGGCCACATACTCCTTTAAAAAAAGAAGAAAACGCTGCGGAAGAGGCGGTCACAATGTTTTATGGAAGACTGTTCTATTCGTGTATAGTTTTAGGAAAAAAAGTATCTGCATGCGCTCATGTTTGGCACACATATTCACACACTTTCAAAGGATGGTCCCATCGTGTTGAGATGTATGTTGGTGGTCTGATGTATTTGTTTCTATCGATCCCAGTTTTGTCGTTTATTAGGTTGCAGAAAAGACATAGCCTGATGTATTTATGCCTCGAGGAGAGTAACGGCCAACCAAGTGAACTAATAATTTCGCTAGACCTTCTGGTGAAGTCGTAATCAGCTGTCACAAACCGGGTGGCACGTTTCTGAATGCGCTCCAATGCATCAATATTTAACTTTGTGCGCGGATCCCAGGCAGTGCAAGCATATATTAAAATCGGGCGTACATCTGAAACGTAAAGAACTTGTTCAAGAACAGAGGGGGCGGTTCTGAAATTGCGGCTTAGCAAGTTCAGAACGCGACTGGCTTTAACTGATACCATGCGAACATGATCATTCCACGATTGTGTGCTGTTGATGACAACACCAAGATACTTGTATTCATTTACCATGGATAATGATATCCTTTCCATGAAGTAATTTGTGATAAAAGGCTGCTTTTTCTTGGTAAACCTAACAACACGGCACTTTGACACGTTAAGCTGCATTTTCCACGTACCGCACCATGCTATTACTGAGTCAAGGTCTTTTGCAGCTGTTCGAAAGCTTGAGTGTACTTAATTTCACGATATATACAGCAGCCATCTGCGTACAACCTCACTTGACTGTCCACGCATTCAGCAAGATTATTGATATAAATGAAAAAGAGTAGCGGCCCCAGGATGGAGCCTTGTGGCACTCCTGAAATGACGTCTACATGTGACGACGACGCGCCATCGATGATAGTGCGTTGTTTCCTGCATGAGAGATAAGCTTGCAGCCATGGCAGTGTGTTAGCAGATATATTGAGACAAGATAATTTCAGTAAAAGGAGCGAGTGTGTAACAGTGTCAAAAGCCTTGCGAAAGTATAAAAAATGCAATCAATTTGGCTACCGGAATTTAACGTTGCGGCGATGTCATGTGTAATTTCTACGAGTTGCGTATCGCAGGAAATCCCTTTTCGGAAACCGTGCTGTGTTGGACAGAACAAATTGTTAGTCTAAAGATGCATCGCCAAGTTCGAGAGATGATATGCTCAAGTGTCTTACAGGACACACACGTTAACGAAATGGGCCAATAGATGCAAGTGCTTGACTTGTCACCACTCTTCAAAATAAGAAATACATTTGCTCGTTTCCAGTCATCAGGTAATGCACCCTGCAATAAAGAATTTCTGAAAATAGCTGTAAGAAATGGGCTTATTGAAAGGGCACAGTTCTTTAAAATGAAGTTTGAGATTTGATCAGTTCTGATTCCGAGTTCGCAATAAGGTTTTTTAAAAGAGATGCAACAGCTTGTTCTGAAATTTCTAACTCCGCCATTTCTGATATCGTTACTGTGTTGCACAATGTAGTTTGAACCACTGACAAAACCGAAAACACAGACTGAAAGTACCAGTTAAAACATTTAGCTTTACTTGTACTGTCCGACAAGTATTTAAAACCATTGTTGTTATCAGGAATACCACCAGGAACCTTTGTCTTTTTTAACGTATTTCCAGACGAGTTTCGGGATAGTTTTCAAAATAATACTCAGATCACTCAAGTATGCTCTCTCTCTTTTCCTCGGATCATTCGTTATTTTCTTACCTAGTAGTTTCATCTATTTGTATGTTTCAAAATCTGACGTGTGACGATATTGGCGATAGAGACGATCTCTTCTTTTTATGAGCACTTGGAGTTCCTTATTTAGCCGTAGTTTATTAATTTGTTGTTTGGCTGATATGACTCGCGATGGTACAGAAGTTTCAGTTAGAGATAACAGTTTTGTTTTTAGCTCATTCCACAAACCATTCACGTCAGAACACGAGCATAGTTCTTGAAACTCAAGTAAATAAGCGTCTAGTTTTGTTAACGTAGAAGCATAGTTTCTTTTTTCATATAGAATGCGTTTATGGGCCCCGAAGCTTGTTGTTTAGCTACATCTAAGCACATTTAGACAAGGACAATGTCATGATCACTAATACCTGGTACTGTAACAACAGAGGAAGCAAGCGTTTGATCATTGCAAAAAAAAAAAACAGGTCTAGTACGTTTGCACTAGTACTGCACACTCTCGTGGGGGCTGCACAAGATGATATATCTGATGGGCATTCATGATTTCTTGAATAGCTCTATGTAGCAGTGACTTACTTTGAATTATCGGTTTGAATGAGGACCATGCAACATCGGGTAGTTTAAAATCACCGGCAACCTATATGTACGTTGTATTTAGGGTTGACAAAATATTGCTTAAAGTAAATAAAAGCTGGAGTGCTGAATTACTAGGGGACCTGTAGAACAAACCAACAACCACACTTGAGCCACCACTCAGCATAGCCTTACACCACACAGGTTCACGCAAGTCACTAACACCACCCAGGCAGCACAGAACGCTGGCCCAATGTTGGGGACAGATCGGCAGTTCATGGCCCTAGAATGGCCCAGAATTGACAATGTGCCGCCAATAATGGCTGAGCCAGCCGAATAGAACGGAAATGTTGGACCAGCATTGACAGCGTTTCGTCAATAATGGTTGAGCCAGCCTAATAGAACGGCGATGTCGAGCCAGCATTGACAATGTTCCGCCAATAATGACTGTGCTAGCCGAATATAACGGTGATGTTTGACCAGCATTCAGAACTTCCCGCCATTATTGGCCTTGCCAGCGTATTAGAATGGCCACATTGGACCGAGTTGTACAACCAACAACAAATATGGGTGGAGCCATGCAATTAGGCTGGCATTATTGGCCCGTCGTTCGAATGTTATTGCCGACGTTATCAGGTGATATCTGCGTCTGCTGCTTTTGGCGCTGTTCTGGTCCCACTCACGTTCGATTTTTCAAGTTTGAGAAAGTAATATGCCGTGCGCATGAGTGATATACTTTTTGTCATTAAATCACGCACACCTATTTGATATGCATGATTGTTGATTGAAGTTGCGTGAGGTAGACAATTTTAAACATTTATCGAGTTTGTCGCCTGTCAGACGTTCGATGCGGTGCTTTTGCACATGAAGATAGTGCAGATCCGTGCGATGAAGCAGCCGCTGATGCCACTGCCATACGTGACCCACTTCGACGGGACCCGGCGGCGCTAATTTCGTCGCATCACGCCGGCGATGCCACGCCAAGCGCTTTTGATTTCTTGGATAACGGACGTAAAGCGTATCGTATCGTGTGGCCTGCTATGCTATCACCACGACTGATTTAGTTTTTTCGTGTTCACAGCGCTGTACCAGTTCACGGCACACAAGTGCTTGACGTCTGGGAACTGGAGTGATCAGTTGCCTTACGATGACTGAATCGTACAACAATGCATTTGCCGTAATCTGACACCCGCACCGACGCTCGCATCCAGTATCGCAACTACCACACGAATTACCTACAACATTGCAGCGAGTGGTTGATAAAGTGTGGTGGAGCGCGTAGGCGTCGGGCACCTTTTCTCCGTGGGTCATCGCGAGCTACAATTTTGTTGTGGAACGTTTTTTGTTGATTATTTTGATGATATATATACATTACCCTACTGTAGCCAAAATATCAGCTAGCGTACGCAGTACGACGCACAAAAAAAGGTTTCCGTGAGTTCATACGGGCTGATGCATAGAACACATAACACGTAGGCTAAATCATTTATAAACAACAAACACGCACGCTTACGGCGTCGTGTTGTTTTGATCAAATACAGAACCACAGACCCCTCTCCACCTCCTCCTTCCTGCTTTTCTTTTTAAGTCTGTGAAAAGAAGAAATTGCTCTGCATAGATATGGAAAGCTGGTTCCTGTACACTAAAGAGTTTTATTTCACATTCGCTGTCCTTTATTAATTTTTCGTTTAGTGGGGTGGCTAAGGCCAGCTGGCTGTCTTTCGAGAAATCAATGGACGTACATGTTATAAACCAGGAAATGCGTCAAAAATTAATGTAATCTCCAGAACATGAGGAGGATCAATTGACAGCTGGTGTCAGTACTGGTGCTCACGACTAAAAGGCAATATCAATGAATAAATCTTAAGCAGCGAGTGAGTGACTGTTTGCAGTACTGAAAACTGTTGCCTGTGTTGTCAGTAGCTGTGCGTTTTTTTATATTTGGCATGAGAGATCTTGCAATTTCTCTTTCACAGTGTTCTTGAATCTAGCTAAGTCATAATTTTTAGTTTTCATTCTCCAGACTCAGTGCAGTATAGCAAACAGGATTGTTGTGATAGGCGAATAACTAGTTCATTTGTCCTAATTATCACATACTCTGTGTGCAATTTCCTGGAGTATGTGTCTTCAGGTCGTCCTATAATCAGTGGGACAGTCAAACAGAACTAAAAGCAAGAAGTGGCTCAGTTGGCCAGAGTAGCTGGTGCATGTCATTCTTCCCACATTTCATATCTTTGTGACTTATACTACTCAACATACATGAAGTTCTCATTAAATTTCATATTCATGTGGTATATAAACATGTTTCCTCAAGGCTTTTCAAGCTGAAATGACCTTTTTCACTTATAGTTTGACATGCAGGTCAAAATATTTAGCATATCTGTATTATTAACGGCTGAACAGGTCACGTTCACCAGAGAGGCAGTTTAATTGATGAGCCACTGAAGGCACAAAAGTGCAAGATGTGTGCTTCATAGTTAATGCAGTGGTGTAGCCATGGAATGGGACGCTTGGCAAATGGCCCAACTTTGAAATTTTCAGCAATGGGATAGCGAGAACCAAATAACACATACTCGACTTGCCTGCACTGAAGACCAAGGATGTCATCCCCCTATCCCTCCAAATACAAAGTTCCGCCTATATCACAGACTGTAAGTCCACGTCCCATGTTCAAAAATCGTAATGGCTTGCTAAAGCTCACACAAAAGAACACATTATTTTCCTCCTTGGATTGTAATATTGATTACCTTGAGAATGTGCTACCTGAATTTGTCATATTTGTTGACAGTGCATTATAATTCACACCTGAAGGGGCTATAATCTTAGCAAGTGTTAATAGTACTCTTCACACGTGATTTGCAGTTAACTTGACCTGTCGAGCTAGTAATACATACTCAGGACATCACCACTGCAAATATATACCACCCGCAACAAAGAAAGGGCACACCTGCGGTCATTACTCCACATTTTTCTTGTTTCCTGTTTTGCCAATAATGCTGGCTGAGTGGCACTGCATCCAGTACCAGGAGGCTGCAGCAACAAAGTCCTACTTACTAAAAACTCACCAGCTGAGAGGAAACGTACTGACGTGCCAATCATCCAAAACAGGATGCCGGAGAAAAGAGCAGCGATTACTTTTACAGTTCATAAAAACATGCTAAGAGTTCGAAGTTGTACTGATGCTGATCTTCCAGCCAAGGAAAATAAGAATACACTGAGAAAAGATAATAAAGAAACGCCATCGGGAAATGACAAAACAAGAACAGACGGAGGTTCATCTTCATCACATAAACAGCCTTCAACTGATAAGGCGATAAGTAACTGACAAACTATCAGTGCGCAAGGAAGAGCTGTCACACGAGGTCGTCAGCAGTCAAATGACACAGGCTGGAATTGGGTGTGTGTCCAGGGTAGGCTCAGGGAGGCTAGACTGGAGGCCCACCACCCTCCCCCAATTTTCGCCTCACCCCTGTGTTGTGTTATGACCATGTGTTACGACTATGTTCCCAAGAGGTAACATAGTCATCACACAATGGCCAAGTTCCCCGCCTCTCTACTTCTCCTGAAGAATCTCGCTTATCGTGGGTGCACCCCCGGTATATACCAATCCTGGCACCGACCTTGGCTAAAATACAATAAGAATAACAGAAATCTCAAAGCAAATGTTACCAGCATACTTTGACTTCTTGCTTGGTGTGCAAATGATTCTAGCGAGAATATGTGGAACACCAAAGAAAAGCACCACAGTCAACACCTGCCTGTACCTGCTTTCATAATAGTACAACGTACTGAAGAAGCATGCAAAGAGCATTCCTACGAAGCGAAATATGAAGCAACGAGATGCTGTGTGGACCTGACTGAGACAACACGACAACAAAAAGAAAAAAACTTTCAGGCATGTCAGCAGTTCATGCACAGCACTGAAAAGAAATGAAAACCTACGTTCGATGCCTTTCTTGCACAAGAACATTAAAAGAAATACACACTGATGGAGAAAAAAGCCATTACTTAAATCTGGCTCTTATGCACTGATGGGAAATACTTGGACCTGGATTACTAACAGTGTCTTCAGTACAGCTCTCGAATATACCCTCAAAAGTGCTGACGGCAAGTGGACGGGACATGAAGGCAGACTATAATGCGACACAATGAACACGTCAACCACCAACCATGAACCTATGCTAAAGGAAGGTTGCAAGAAATCTTGAACACTGGGAACACTCAACAATCCTAACCGAAATCTCGACCTCACAAACACGATAAGAATGTTCCGATGATCTGATGCTCATCGCCATGATGTGAAACAGGGGCATATAGAAACGCACAACTCATCTTTACGTGAAATAAATACTCTTGCTTCCAGAATTATAGAAACCGTCTCACCAAGTTTTGCTCTAATAAGCTCACCAATTTCATCGTTGCTGGGAGTGTGTTCAAATTAAAGAAGACAGAGGGCACTGGTGGGGCTGCATGCAGATGGTTTTTTTCGAATAAATGAGCATTGACCTGCATGGTCTTCTTTGACGACCTTTCACGTCTGAGCCATTTGTTATATCCACGTTGACATGTTAATGTAGTAGTTCTGCCTGATGAAAGGCATGAAAGACATAAATATCACTAAGAGAGGCATGTAAGCTTTGAGATGTCTTTTAATTATTGAGAATTTGAACTGTGTTAGAAATAAAACAGCTGAATTGTTGATCTAATGACACTGTGTATATTATAAGGAAATATTTGTACTGTGTTTCTACCATTTCTCTACACCCCATGAGTGGATGACGCCACGCTTGCCTAACTTAAGCGAAAGTGAGGCTTGGATGATGATCAGAGAATGACAATCAACGTGCTTTCTTGTATAGACCCTGTCAGATAAGCTCTCATGTTCATTATTATTATTATTAATAAATGTATATAGATTGGGCTCACATTTTCTTCAGTTTATATGGACTTTCTTAAAATGTAATGCTGCGCCTTGCTCCAAACAACTTTTTCAATATGAAAAATCATACCTAGCTGTCCTCTTACTTGATTTGCCTTCAATGTGGGTTTGATTCACTGAATTGTCGGAACATTCGCTGTATTGACTTACTGTCAGCTAAAAATTCAGTTCATTGCTATAAAGCTGCCGGGAGTCTAATTGGTAGCATTATTTCAGTGTGCTAGAGTTGACCAAAAATAACTACTCAGGCAGAAGATACACAACAATTATGGCAACAGTGGAGTCAAAAAGACCTCATACTAGTGAATTTTCACATAAACAAGTAATGGAAGAAATACTATAACTAATGTTGAGATCCAGTAAGCTTTCTGGTTTTTAGATTGGCACGACAAAGAAGGAAAAAAAGACATTTGAGTAACGTGCGCGAGCACAGGGTTCCTAAGTTGTCCTGTGATGATGTTTTGAAAAAAAAAGAAACCAGTTAAGAAGGTACAGTAAAAATGAAAAACAATCATGCATCAGCTTTCTTTCAATTACACTGCAGGGTAAAGAAATCGTTAACTTTTGTGCACAACTTGTTTTTTGTTTTGTGGTATTGCTGGTCAGTTTTGCGTACTGCTTGTGGATGTGTATATCTGTTCTGTGATTTTGAGTAAACTTCAGTCGCAAATCGGCAATTGTGTTGCTGTGGCTCATTTTTTAATCTTCTTGGATGTACTGTTCCAATATCATGAATCTATACCAACTTAATCTGTCAGTACTATTCAAGCTTTCTGGCTCCTGTAGTTGTATTACTAAACCATGTGAGAATTATGACCAAGCATACCTCTCAAAAGGTTTGGAGGACCGTTTGATGTACGACAGGTTTCACAGCATTCATCACATTGGTTACGTGAATATTGATTTTCGCTCTTTAGGGGCACATGCGCGGTCCTGATATTTAATTTGTTCAAATGTGGCTTTACAAGCTTCAGTACTTTTATGATGTGAATAAGTTAGAAAAGACAATTAAGCATGACTTATGACCACGAGCTTGTTGATCTACAAATGTAACAAAGCTCGAGATGCAAGACCACACCGTCTCTTATTCCAACTGATTGAAAATTCACGTATTTAGAATAGTGCCCTCACCTTTTTCAAGTGAGGTCAGGTTGCAGGAGTCAAGCTCACAGCAAACATGAAGTGACACTTTGTTTTGCATAGCACTTGAGCATAAGTACCAGGCAATAAAAAATTGAAATTACATTCTCACTTTTTATTTGTGGCACTCGAGAACTAGCACACTTGTAAGCCCATGCAAAACAAAAATTTACTGAATCTTATGATAACTATACAGCTGTTATTCAACAAATTATGTAGCCATCATAACTCAGGTGTAACAAATTTATTGGGGCATTTTTTACCATAAATAATATTTCAGATATAACAAGTGTATAAAACACAGTAAGAATACTTTTGCTTTGTCTGAAGGAATGATGCTGGTAAAGGCTTCATTAGCTAGATAGACTTGAAAACCAGTTAACATGCAATTTTAATCATGACTATATGAGGAATGTTTATTGATGTTATGTAGGTGGGATATTTTTGCTGTTTCAGGCCATTTGTGCACTGATGATTACTTCTACATAGGAAGTGAATCATCTGTCTTTTTTTCACAAAACTTCAGTAAAAGTTACTTGAGAGAAAGGTTACTTCAAAGTTGGCAGCATGACACCAATGAGAGATGGTTAGCCCAAATCATTTATTTATGCATGCGTGTACAAGAGTCTTGTTCACTGCTACCATAAGTGCCTTCCATTGCGCTGTCACACAGCTATAGGTAGAAGCTTCTTTATAATGTAATGTAGATAAGATGTGTAGTCACTGGCAAGAAGTTGGGGTTCGTGTCAATCAGAGTAAAATAACATGGTCACTGGTTACACCTTCAGTCATGCCTAAAGCAAGTTTTACAGTGTTGCAACTAATGTCTGCCTTTAGTGTCATGCATATACGTTTCAATGATTCTATTGCTCATTGGGAGGTTGGGCTTGGTGAAATACTGTCGGTCCATATTAGCTTTCTCTATTTGTTGGGACCAAGAATGACATGAGTATTGCAGCCAGCATCTACTAAAGCAGGAGCAGCAGTGCGTGACCTATAAACGTCTAGACTAAGAATATAATCCACCTAACGCTGAACCATGCAATCAACACAAGCCTACAAGTTTGTATTTTGCAAGGCAGCAGTATAGTCAGCGGCACAATAGGATACTCAGAAACGTCGCTGAATCAAGTGGTTGCGCCTGCAAACATATTCAGCAATGTCACATTGTGATTGAATCTGGAAGTGCTGCAAAGCATTCAACACAGGTGGTACGTAAACCCACGTGATGCCATACACCTTACTTTATCTGCCAGGGGAAGCCTTTGGATTTTCCGCATATTTGGGCATGAAAGACAGTCTAGTATATGCCTTATTGTGCTTGCAAGTCGGCTTAAATGGTCAGTTCTTTGGTCACAGCATGTGTTGAAGCTAATATGTCTCCTGTTGCTGGCCAACGACCCTGCACCACTGAAAGTTTAGCAGCGTCGAAGCTTTTATTTCTTGCAGATGGCAGAATTTGTTGTCTTGTCAACCAGTCGCCACTTTTTAAGGTGTATATTTCTCTGGGACCAGTCAACGTGTTGTTTGGGCTATGTGACAGGGCATCAGTGACAATGTTGACAGCTCCTATGATATGTTTCGTATATGTTTGACATCTGCTGCAGTTCATGGGAATATGGATGCAACGATTGTAACATAGGGAGTGTAACATGTACCAATAAGAAATGTACTAACGTATTCTATGACAAAGAAATCAAGCTTTTGGTTCAAGTAATAATATATTGACATAGGCACTTACCATTTATGCCCACTTGTAAGCAGAATTAGGTATATCAGAATTAGAGAGTCTTTCACATACACCCAAGTACACAGGAGATCATAAGACTTTCCCAGGCAAATAACATAAGGTGTAGTATACCATTAGGCGGGTGTACATACCACCTCAGTAGATTGCTTGGTGGCACTTCAAGATTCAGTCGCATTGTCACATTGCTGGATATGATTACAGGGCCAACCACATATTACAGTGACATTTTGAAGATCTGTTGGCTTCAGTCTCCACAAAAAAACGCTGTGATGCTGCTCAGATAGTGGGCATAAGTTTTCAGGACATGTCAGGGAACTGATTGGCCATCATATGTACTACTTTGAGGAGCCGGTGATCTAGCGCTAATTGCATTCAAGATGTCGTACGATGATGCATAGTGAAACTCTCATTGGATATTCAGAGAGTAGCATATAGTGTCGCGCAAGCATCTGTTGATCTCCAAACGTTCTTATGGGAGTTCTTGGTCTAAAGGAGCTCAATATGAGCTCAATATAGTAGCATTTCTGTGTATCAATAGCACGAAGTGGAGAGAATATGTATAATGGCCTGGCACCATGGTACAAATTGTTAATATAGTACGTAGTTCACAAAAATAAGACAAAGGAGCTTGTAGGTCTTATCAGCATCTAGTATTTGGAGATGGCAAGCTCACAACACCTATAAATCTGCCTCGGTAGATCTGAATACTGGATGCGGAGAGCACAAGGTTAGGACAGGTGAGCTTTTAGACATCAAATACACACCTGTTTATGCTGACAAGTGTGCTTCGTTGAGATGGTGGATTACAGAATTCAGATGTAAACTGTGCTCATCTGATGAACTCGTGATGAGCAGGTTGTTGAGGCAAGCATGACAGAATTTGAGGCTGGGAAAAATGCAGAAAGGTATGTCTGGAATTCGTCATGCTGCATGGCATATATAGAACATCAGACACAATGAACGGTGTCACTATTAGTATGTTATTTGAAATCTACACGTCTTCTTAAAGGATTTGATGGTTGAACCACATGAGGCCAATTTTGGAGGAAATCGGTGCAGCATATATCTGTGACATCATATACAAATGTGAGGTGATTGGTTGAAACAGCTAGGATAAGTTGACTGTTGGTGCTATGCCGTCAGCATCCTGATTTAGACTTCAGCACCATTCTCAGAACACAGTAACACCAACAGAGAGCACACATTGGGCTGAGTAAAGTCGGCAAATTCTGTAAATATATGCGTATTTGGTAAGGCTGCCTCGAAAATTCTTTCGAATTGCAGCCCAATTGAGAAAGTGCTTCTAATATATTTTATGCAGTATATCACTTTCATGGTTGAGTTGTCATATGCAGAATTATTTCATCTTTATTCCTCTTTCGTCAGAGCCCTGAGACTAGAGCTCTTTCTCAAAAAACCATCCCATACTATTGTGGTGGCTCCGCAGTTTAATATAAGAAACAGTGATAATGTAGTGAGCTATAATATTGACGCAACGAAAAGAAGCAGATACAATTGCTGTGCCTTAAAACACGAGTATTCATCTGACCAATCGCTTCGCACCGATGCAGAGCTTTCCTTAGCGGTTGAGCTGTAAAAATGCTGAAAATTCGCGCTCGTTTTGTGCACACTCTTCTATAGTCCTCGTTATTTTTGCGATGTTGTGCTTGTACGCTCGCTGGTAGCATAATCAGGTATTTTTTAGAGTGTATACTTGTAATGTTGTTAGAACTAAGTTAATAGCGGACAGGCGTAGGTGGACTGTTATGGCTTCGCACATTTCTTACTAATAAAGCGTGCACGTGTATACACTTAGTTCTTGTATTTCACGAGCTGCCGTATTGTGTTCACGCGGTCTGGTGTATGTCGCTATCAGACCGAGGTATACGTACACACATGTGACCAAGCTGGGTCACGTTTTCAAGGGCGTAGCCAGTCTTTATTTCTGGGGGAAGCATCGAACCCACGGTGTGTCTGAGCCGGTATTATTGTATTGAATTGTATAGTTTGAACCCAACCTTGTGGCAACGCCTAGCACCTTAGACTACCACTTAATTTAATTGGGACGAAAATTGTGCGCTTCTTCGCCTCTTTACGGCCGTCATTCTCTCTTGGTATTTACGCGTCATTCTCGCACGGACAACCGTGACTTTTCTCGCATGTCGAGTTCAAGACTACTGCAGCTGCATGCCATCCGGAACTGCGGCATGATGAAATGAAATATATGCTGCAATCGGATCAGCTGATGCTGGTTTTCGCTATTTTGCGAGGAATGACCTGATTTCTCTTGCTGATTCGTTGTAACGGTGTCTTTTGATCGTAATCAGACCCCTCAGGTTGTGTTTGGCGCCGAATCACGAACACGTTTGGTGAAGACGTTAGCTTAATCACAGCCTGAGAGTCAGAAGTTACGATGCGCAGATCGCGACCGTCTTATTCTCTCCGCTATGATAGGTGTGCGTGTGACACGCAACGCATGCTTAGCACAGTCGTAGGAAGTAGTACGCTTGTTTTGTAGGCTATACAGACAGCTGGTGTTGTATAAAAGCTCTCAATTGCATTCTACTTTGTTTAAAAAAATTCGTTTCACCGTCTTTTGCGCCAACCACGACCTTAGTCGTGATACCAGCTCGCCAAGCTGAGCGACAGTAGTATTTGACATTTGCTGGTTTACAACACCATCGCTGCATTTCCGAGTGCTAACTATCACTTTTGTTAAAATGGCTTGAAATCATTTTTAGTTTTGTTGTGAATAAATACTTCCCTGGCCCCATTTCGGATGGTTTTGTCCAATTTCATCGACGCTTCCTTACCGGGACCTGGCAACACTGATTTTGTCTTCCAGGTTCTGGGCAGAAAAAAGAAAACTTCAGCTGTTTCAGCAACGCCAGCGACGAGCCAGATTACATTTGTGAGTATAAGTTACTGTTCTTCTGTACGAGTGCCTTGTTGTTCATACCTGTCACGTGCATCTTAATCAACCGCTCGCTGTCGTGTTCGAGTATTCGACGAGTAAGTAGGATGAACAGTCACGGCTAGTCGTGAACGTGCGACCCGAGTCATCGATCTTTTTTTCTTTCGATTCAAGGGTACATAGTAGAGTACAGGTAATATTTCAATGTGCAACTTGTGTAAGCTTACCGCAACATGACGCGAGCCGATGTCGTCTGCCTATGTCTCGGGTATCTTTTAGAAAAGTGCCTTCTGTCACCAGTGCTATTTTTATGTGCCTGGGTGTCAAACTTGTGCAGTGTATCGGCAGTGTGAGTGAAATGGTGCATACACATAGCACATGTCGCACTTGTGCGTAACCACTTCTTTACAATGCACTTAAAAGAAGGCCAACTACTGCAGTCTGCCGTGGGTTCAGCGTGACCATTAAGTGGAGCATGGCCCATTGCAACTAGAGGAAGTTCTCTGTGTGGGAGGTTAGTACGCTAGACAAGGCTTTTGTAACTTTCTAGCTACATTAGATATAATGAGCAGCGACGTTTACAAGCTTCGTGAAATCAATAGTAGTAAATAAAAGTGGCATCAACATTTATGTCACTTACTTCGCAGCAAATAAAGCTGTGGTGGAGATTATGTTGTTACTAGCGGGGTTGGCTTGGCAGACAACAAAAGGAGGTCTCACTTACTTTTTCGTTTTTTTTTGCTTTGCAAGCCAAACAATATCTTTCAGTTCATTTAGGAAATTCACTCGTGGCGAGTCAGAAACAAAATATTACATTTCAAGTAATAATTCATCTGAATTCATAAGTTTGCTTTGTCTGTTAGCTTCATGTGGTTTTAATAATGTAAAAGCCCCCATTCCTCATCTAGTGATGCTGCTTCTACCCACAAATGTGCCAAACTAAGTTTACCGCACCATCCTAATAAATTCAATGTAGATCATGCCATTCTGCACCAGATTCCGACGTTTGACAGTGTGTATCAGTGGTACTAGCATTGCTGGTCTAAACACTTGCCTCTTGATTTCGAGGCCACCAATCTCAAAGCCATGCACCAAGGTTTATTTTAATACCTGAACAGTGCTGGTGCTGGAACACAATACGTGCTGTACTGCATGCAGCCAGAAACCAGATGCAATATTTAACCACCCAGAGGCGGAAATTCAGTTGTGGTGAAGAAGCTGTGCGCAAGTGCACAACAACCATAAAGTTGCTAAAAATTTTGAAACGGGGCTGTAATAGCGGAGTTAAATGCGTTTGGTTATCTAAGCACTGTATTAACTCCTTTTATTCTTCTTTTCACTACCCTCCGTTGGTACCTCTACCAAAGCCGCTTTGCCCTCTTGCCAAGCACCTCTCCCAATCTTGCGCGGAATGCATCATCGATGAAATATATTGCTCTAAACACTGTCTTGTTACGGTTGCCGCCACTCCGCCCTCTGTCAACTTTGTGCTTGTTGGCGAATCACTGTGGCTGTGCCAACCGGTGCTTATACGAATAGTGTCGGCATGAACCCTGTCCTATGGAACACAGTACCTGATTTGCAAGCACGTGCATGCATGCGGGCATCACGACAAATGACGAATGGCGTGGACAGCTTCTTGCAGGCTAACAGTAGGTCATAGTGCTTGCTTGACTAATTGCACCATAATTATTCTGCACGTCAGATTCAACTTCTTGATGTCACGTGCCAGCCCGAAAGGCATGCGGGGATTGTTTCTTGGAATTTGTGGAGCACTGGTGGCTTGTTGCGCTGCCACGTGGAGAATCACCGATCATGCAGCATTTTGCATATGATGCAAGTGTTTACTTCAAACGTTTGAAAAATGTTATAAGAGGTTGTTTAGGGGCCATTTAAATGGACCGCAGCAGTGGCCAGATTTTAAAATAAGGATTGCTTTAGTTATTTGCTATTCATGAGGAACAACGCAGGATGATTGAAAAGAGGCTATAGCGAGACACAGCTGGGGGCTAAGGAAGCTCTGTTACACCATTGCAAAGCGTAATTTACTAGAAATGGCCTATGTCGACGTGGGGGTTCACTTGTACGTGTTTTATTTAGAATTGGAGGAGATAAAATGAAAGAACAAAAGGGATTAAAAAGCTTGTAGGCAAGCTAAGAGAATTCGGAAATGCTTTCAACACATGTAAAAATCTAAAGTGAATACAGCACATCATCAATATTGGCACTTGTTGTTTTTCAAAGCTTGAGATTGCAGACTGCGATGACTTCAGCTATTTATTTCTGCCTTGAGTAGATGCTAGGTGGTGTTTCAATTTGGAGGAGTCATTTGTTGTGATTTTCACAGCAGTATTATAGTAAGTTAGACGCAAAAGAGGTTAATTTTATTCTTTGGGCTCAAGTGCTTCATTTCAATGAAGTCCATGTTGTTCGGGTGCCATTTTGGCTCCATTTTGTTGACGCGATGCGGCATCCACCCGTTCTATGCATTTTCCATGGCTATTCTCATGTCTATACTATGAGAATATTTGACCAATTTAGTGTGGCTCCATTTCATTCTTTTGTTTCATGTCTGCCCTGTTCTAGATAGAATACTTACAAAATAGCTCTTCCAATTTATCGCACAACTAGCTTGAAATAAAACGTTTTACTCTTTCTTTATATTTCAAATAAATAATGTTTTGCTGCTGTAGTCATCAACGTACGCTATATATAGCATTAACACACAAGAAAAACATTTTAAACTTTAAGTCTTCTGTGAGTGAGAAAGAACAATGAAAGGTGTATCCGTAAAGTAGGTGCTGATTAGCTGGTATTTCATTGAATACCCTTTTGTGGGGGCATGTTCTCGTAAACAGCACAGTAGGTGTAAATTATTTGGGTTCACGTCATCACTTTCGGGGCTTAATTGCTCCTTAAAGTTTCACGCCGTTTGCAGCAGGGCAGTTGTGTATCGCCTACTGAACATTTGTCCCGTGCTGCTCGATGCCGTCGTCTTGCCCGTGTAAACACCGAGGCTAGCCAAGAAGATCGCAAACATCGTTACGATGCCACTCACCGCGTCTTTCTCTACCACCCTGGCGACGATGTACTTCTGTGGACTCCTGCGTGAACGCCTGGCTTATGCGAGGAGCTTAAGTCACGCTATCTTGGCCCCTACAAAGTTGTCGAAGAGACCTCACCGGTGAACTACATTGTCTTCGTTCAGCGAACTGGGAGCGCAGAGAAAAACACAAAGGACGAAGCGAGGAACCACACAACACGAGCGCTCAACTATCAACTGATTTATTTTCCACATCGGAAGGACATATATAAACACAAAATGCGCATGTCAAAACAGATGATGACGAAATCGAGGGCAGCATGCGAAGCGTGTAATCAAGGCACTTGTCTAAGGGTTATCTAGGTAGCTGAATTCACAGTCAAGTAGTGAGAAGGAAGGATGACTTATACATTGGTCCGTATTCCTGGAAATGTGATAGGCTTCAGAAATTTCGCGCGTAGTTTGATGAGGATGCCGGAACAGAATAATTGTATTCTCAAACAGGGGTTGGCACTTGCACGAAACGCAATGTGACGCTAAATGGGAGTAAGGTGTATTTTTCAACGAGCTTCTGTGTTCCCTGAGACGCACGTTCACACATCGGCCGGTTTGGCCAATGTACATACGTCCACAAGAAAGGGGTATCTTATATACTACTCCGGTGATGCACTTAACAAACTTAGTTACGTGCTTCTGGAGGCATCCTCTACCTTTAGATGCATTATGTGCCCTCGTGTGCACCATTGAACATATACTGGCCAATTTATTGGGTGCCGAGAAAACCACGCGCACACCGAACCGGTTTCCCACGTTTTTTAGCCCATGGGCCATTTTATGAATGTAGGGGATTACTGCCGCGCGCTTCTTATTCTCTTCCTTGTTCTCTGACGAAGTACATGTGCGTTTTTCATTATTTTTGACCGTACGCAAGAGCTTTTCACAGACTGAGGCTATTACGTAGGAAGGGTATCCCGCACCTATCAGCCGTTCCAACTGTGCTACGAACCCACTTTGCAAGGTATGCAGGCAACATTTTTCGAGGGCTGAACGTAAGCATGACATTACGATTCCGCGTTTAACAAGCTTGGAATGTCCGGAAGAGTAGTCTAGAACGGGTTTTGCAGATCGAGGATTATCGAGGATTAAAAACAGGGAAAGGTCTAGGAACTGCAATTTGTTATCTTTTGGAAGCTCGGAGGTGAACCGGAGGCCCATGCCTTCCTTCTCGAAGCATGCCTTCATACTTTCAACGTCCACTGCTGAACACTTTTCGATGATAATCAGATAATCGTCAACATAACGGAATACTTTTGTGCCAGGTTGAAGTTTAGTGCTTAAGGCTGCATCCACCTTCCCAAGAAAAAGCACTAAACTTCAACCTGGCACAAAAGTATTCCGTTATGTTGACGATTATCTGATTATCATCGAAAAGTGTTCAGCAGTGGACGTTGAAAGTATGAAGGCATGCTTCGAGAAGGAAGGCATGGGCCTCCGGTTCACCTCCGAGCTTCCAAAAGATAACAAATTGCAGTTCCTAGACCTTTCCCTGTTTTTTGGTGATAAGCACCTTTGCTGGCGATATAATCCTCGATCTGCAAAACCCGTTCTAGACTACTCTTCCGGACATTCCAAGCTTGTTAAACGCGGAATCGTAATGTCATGCTTACGTTCAGCCCTCGAAAAATGTTGCCTGCATACCTTGCAAAGTGGGTTCGTAGCACAGTTGGAACGGCTGATAGGTGCGGGATACCCTTCCTACGTAATAGCCTCAGTCTGTGAAAAGCTCTTGCGTACGGTCAAAAATAATGAAAAACACACATGTACTTCGTCAGAGAACAAGGAAGAGAATAAGAAGCGCGCGGCAGTAATCCCCTACATTCATAAAATGGCCCATGGGCTAAAAAACGTGGGAAACCGGTTCGGTGTGCGCGTGGTTTTCTCGGCACCCAATAAATTGGCCAGTATATGTTCAATGGTGCACAGGAGGGCACATAATGCATCTAAAGGTAGAGGATGCCTCCAGAAGCACGTAACTAAGTTTGTTAAGTGCATCACCGGAGTAGTATATAAGATACCCCTTTCTTGTGGACGTATGTACATTGGCCAAACCGGCCGATGTGTGAACGTGCGTCTCAGGGAACACAGAAGCTCGTTGAAAAATACACCTTACTCCCATTTAGCGTCACATTGCGTTTCGTGCAAGTGCCAACCCCTGTTTGAGAATACAATTATTCTGTTCCGGCATCCTCATCAAACTACGCGCGAAATTTCTGAAGCCTATCACATTTCCAGGAATACGGACCAATGTATAAGTCATCCTTCCTTCTCACTACTTGACTGTGAATTCAGCTACCTAGATAACCCTTAGACAAGTGCCTTGATTACACGCTTCGCATGCTGCCCTTGATTTCGTCATCATCTGTTTTGACATGCGAATTTTGTGTTTATATATGTCCTTCCGATGTGGAAAATAAATCAGTTGATAGTTGAGAGCTCGTGTTGTGTGGTTCCTCGCTTCGTCCTTTGTGTTTTTCTCTGCGCTCCCAGTTCGCTGAACGAAGAAAATGAATTACCAACTGGCCCACATTTTGATCCTTCTGCAAGGAACTACATTGTCACACCTGTTCATGTCCCCATTGACCAACGCTGCCGCGGGACAGAGATTGTGCTTGTTTCTTGTCTCAAGCCCTATCGTATGCGTTCCACAGCGTAATTGGCGGCCAGGCTGGCCGCTTCCGTCGACGGGGGAAATTAGTGTAAGAATTCATTGGACGTCATCTTCCTCATCCGTCAAAAACCATCACCACTTTTCGGCCCATTCCTCTTCTTCATCGGCGCCATCTTGCTGTTGCTTGAATAAAGCGTCAGCTGAACCGTTGTATATATATATATATATATATATATATATATATATATATATATATATATATATATATATATATATATGCAAGCCATTTACTATTCCCTAAATCATGCACAGTAAATATGAGCGCTGCTATTTCACCAAAGTAGTATTTTCTTCATTCACCCCACTCAGCAAACAATCATTAGGTCCACATTGGAAGTCACCAGGCCTGTAAAATTGAGAATTCAAATGTGGATTTCCTAAGATGGTGACCATGAGATTCCTAAAACTAGAAAGAAAACTGATTTTTTACAGCTGCAGAGATGTCATACTGTACTCCAAATAATTTTGCCAGTAACTTTCCCTACTCACAAATATGTTGCACATACATACATCTGTAATTGAACAAACTGTGCAGTGTCTAGAGACTACAACTATAAGCCCCTTGTAAATATTATAATGCTTTTCCGCAGGCCACCCATTTACTATGGCGAAGGTTGCTTAAGCGGTGTTTCTGCACAGGTTAGAACAAGACCAAGAAAATTTCAAACTACAACCCCCCCTCTCTCTCTCTTCATTTTTTTTTTCATGAAGGAGTTAGGTTTACGGCACAACTTTTTGGCTTGCTTGCAAGGCGCGTTTGACCAGATAAA
The DNA here is from genome assembly GCA_013436015.1 of Rhipicephalus annulatus. Taxonomy (NCBI): domain Eukaryota; kingdom Metazoa; phylum Arthropoda; class Arachnida; order Ixodida; family Ixodidae; genus Rhipicephalus; species Rhipicephalus annulatus. Next base: position 164,338 of record WOVY01000842.1, read on the forward strand.
GTAATCTGGTCAATCCATAGCGAGACCGACCCGCCAGATGGCCTCTCAATGGCACCGGATATTTATCGCATGTGGTGTCGCTGTGGCAACTGACGTCACGGCATGAACTAAAGCTGGTAGTGTACAAGCTCAATGTGCTGAGAGTTTTTACACTTCCAGATTTAGTTCCTAATGGTTCCTAACATGCCATGGCAGCACTTGCTGACTTGAAAATTCATATTTCCAACGAAGTGTTGCTGGCTACGACAACACATCTTTTATGTTGTAGTTGCCTCGTCCCGCCGGTAAATATATCTGCTGCGGTCAGCAGACCGACAGGCACGCGGCGTTGTAACTTCATCTGGTTGATAGAGTTTCGCGAGTGTCTTGAACTAATGAGCAGCTGTCTTACACTGCGGTTTATGGTTAGGGTCTGCCCGCATAGATTGATGATGCAAACTACAAGTGGCTAAAGTGGTCTCCATTTCTCGCTCAAATTAGGTTAAACGAGAAAATTTTGAGGCTGGTCGGCCATTTTGGCGCACGTGGCGCGAATTCGGCAAATTTTATGATTTTGGCACAGCTCGGCGCACAAATGAGGAATTTTATCAAATTGACGCAATCAGCGCCGCTGTTGCACTCCTGCCTTTGAGCATCACGTAGCAATTTTCGAAATGTCTTTTTCGTATTTTAATGACATTGGCTCAATGAAATTTTCCAACCATCCTATGCTAAGTCTAGCACCCACTGAACAAAATGTACTTCATTTTTAATGAGTAGAAGCTATGTGGGACCCCCCCCCCCAGTAGACGCCTTAATTAATTCATACGTCACTGTGTTTGGCACGGCAATCTCAGTGGAATATCCACCCAAATATTCTTCTTCCATGTTTTCTTCGTCACCGAGCATCATGTCGCTGCAAGAGAAGTGTTTGTCGGATAGTGAAATTAGAAGTACTAAAGTGCAAGAAATTGTTTCGCTCTTTAGTGTCTCTTTAAAGAATGTAAGCATACTTCACTTTACGACAAAACTGCCACAGGAATTAAACCTCCAGTTTTTACACCCAAGGCTAACGCTTTACTCAAACTGGGGTGAGACGGCTGAAACTAAATTGGGAGCAGTTCCTGGAGCGGCGAAATTTCAATTTTGGAGCAGTTAGCAGCCTTTACTAAGATGTCCTGGGAGCTTAAAAATACCCATGTTTAGCAACGTGGGGGCACCAGTGCATACTTTAATTGGCTTAAAATACGCATTACACTGAAACAAATTTTGAAGGAGGCTTTTGAACAGATGATCGCTAGGCATTAACTTCGCTACTTTTTTACATACCACACACGTGACTTATCTAGCCCTCGTAACACGTAAAATCATATTTAAATAAGGTTTTGTTGAAAGCTAGGTTTCGCAGAAACAATAAATAACACATCACATTCAAAAAGAAATTAAATATTTGTGATTGCACAACAATCTTAGTGACGTAAAAGTGGTCGTTCGCTTAAAAAAGCCTGACATGATAGCGTTAAGAGATTCTAACAAACAAAAGCATGCTGCACTGCCATTCGCGGTCACCTCATGCAGGACCAACTCCAAGAGTGCAGTTCGAGATCAAAGAAATCTCACCGCATCGACTATCTCGTAAAGCATGTGCATATGGCACCAAGTGATAAGCGAGTGATACTGATAACGCATTTCCACATGAGCAACCACGCGCTATTATTATAGCACAAGTTGGCCAGTGTTGACATTTTTTCAATATGTATAGGTCATCACCGTCGATGAAGAACTCCCAATAATACATCGGCTTGCGATTGCTGCCGCGCCACTTCGTGACTCGCGTAAAGTGCTCGCGCACCACAGGTGAAAAAATCCCTGTCCACGCAAACAAAACGCTGACCGTAGAGGGGCAGGTTTTATTGCAAAAAAAAGAAGAAAAGAAAGAAAACTAAGTCACACTGCCGCCGACCGAAAGACTGATTGAGATAAGCCAAAATCTCGTGTAGCCTAGGGCCGGCACGCATGCAGCGACACCTCTTTAAGCACTTGTTGTGAGTTTTGATTACAAAACGAAGCAGTGGCAAATCGCCATTAATGAAAACTGTGTCAAGTGATTGCCGATGTGTAAGGAGTCACGAATAAAGCGCCAAGGTGCCCGGCAATATTGTTTACAATGGTTTGAACACTCGTTTTGTCACCGCGGCTTCGCATGTAACCATGTGTTTCTCTCTACCTGCAAACATTGATGTGCGGATTTCACTTGCGATGGCTTTTCAAAATATAAAATGCAATGAGAACTCTCGCCTATCTAAATAAATTACAACTAATAGGTGTAAACCGGGAATAGGTTGCACACAATCTGCCACTCACGGAACCCATTTTGAAAAACCATGTGCACGTGCCAGAGCATCTGGGAGACGCGTCGGATGCAGGGAAAAAAATGACTCCACGTTTACAATTACTGGCTCACAGCAAACACGTACTCGTAGGTGACCACATGCAGCAGTGTCAACATGAAAGCCACAGTGCCTGGAGGAATGCGCTATGCACGACAGAGAACCGGAGAGTCAACCCCGCTATGTCTGCCACCAAACTCGGTGATTTTCGCTAGCCGACAGTGGCACTAGAACACACAGCCTAGCTACTAGAAGCAGCTAGCTCAATGCACGGCAGCACCTTTTTGAGAGTCACGCATATTTACTAATGTTTAAAGATTATGGCGGCACCATGGGAGCCTCTGTCACCAGAAATGTGGAAAGTGAAAAGAAAAACACAATTTCGTGCATCTTATTAGTCAAACTCGCCATTTTTTTTCCCACTGAAGCTGAGGTCGGCATCAAAATTTTAAACTTCGAGGCTGTTTTGTAGCAGTTCGGTGCAATTTTCTTCATTACTATGCTTTTAAAGCAGCTTGGTGCAAAAAACGGAAACATATCAAAAGTTCCCAATGTGAGCAGCTGTCTCAATCCTTACCAATGCATGTGTTTTGGCAGTACAGGTCCACGTCGCAACAGCCTCTTTTGCCATTAGCTTATTCCAGATTGATCAAAGATGAATTGGCTTCATCTTCGGTACAGGAGGCTGTGTGCAAGTCATGTGTGCACAAGGTATTGAGCAGTGTTATTGCTCAGATCCAGAGGTTTCCAACAGCAGGGTTTCCAGATTATGTGGTCCCTAGATCCTGCGAAAAGATCTTGAGATGGATCAAACATTTCAGCAAATACGAAGTCTGTGAGAAAAATTATGAAAGCCACTTTATCCTGCTGCCCTACGTTTAAGTTCTTTATTGATACAAGCTCTTATTAGTACATGGAAATACACAACACTTGTTAGACTTGTTCACAAGATGGCGCACAATTAAGAGTGTCGCATCCAGATATGATGTGGCAGTAGTATGTAAGGCTCTTAAGAAACTGGGCAGCACTTGCACACTTGTTAAGCTCGGGGCCAAAGACAAAACCAAAAATAAAGTTGAATGTGGAGAGAAACGCCGAAGTTCCTCCTTTCCTTGAGTTACAGGAGTAGTGTACAAGATTCCTCAGTCATGCGCCAACAGTTATACTGGTCAAACTGGTAGGTACATGTTAGATTACGGGGGCACCAGAAGAAATGCGAAAAGATTGTCCGAACATCAACTTGTTTGCTTATTGAACACAGCGTCACTGAAAGCTACTGTTTAACAAGATCAGGGGTGCGACAGCCGAATTACAACTTGGGGCAATTTTAGGAGCAGCAAAATAATACTTTTGAAGCACTAAAATGTATATTTTGAGCAGGTTGCAGGAAAAAAAGATGTGCAGTTTTCATCACTAGATACCAAACTTTGAGCAGTGTAAAAAGAAAGCTTTCATTTAGAAATAAATTTTGTATAAACCATTCGACATCACCTAAATTGTGCAGTGTAAACATGAGGACTGCTATTTCAACGAAATCGGTATTTTCAACCACCCCACTTAGCCAACAATGATAAAGTCCATATTAGCATTTGCTGTGCCTGTAAAATCATTTGGCAGACTCTGCGAATTTTAATATGGATCTGCCAAGCTTGCGACCATAAAATTCGGGAGATTCCTGAAACTTAAAAGCACAGGTGATGAAAAAAATTCTGGTGCACAGTTTAGTTTTTTTAGGGAACCACAAATGTCATACACTGCTCCAAAATATTTCTAGTAGCACATTTGGACATCAGTGATTAAACTGATACTCATCATTAGGCAGCGTACAAACGCTAGAGTAAGTGAACATTATGTGCAGTGTTCCGTGACTAGGGATAACAGCCCCTTTCAAATATAAATATGCATTTTCATAAAGCGCCTGTGTCAAGTGGCAAAGGTGGCCTCTTGAGGATTCCCTGCACGGGTTAGAATTCCAAGCCAAGAAATTTTCAAATCACTACACCTCCCCTTCCCCAACTTCCCACCTTGTTTTTTTTCACCGTGGGGTTAGGTATCGCTTCGGCTCTCCCTCGAAGGTGCGTTCGACCAGGTAAATTAACAACGGCGTGCATCCATTGACCTAGCGATAGTACCGCAGATGTCCATCGCCAGGGCCGTGGCCAGGACGACGCAACTTCAAGACAAAAAAAGAGGGGGGGGGGCTCAGAGCTTTCGATGAAATAGGGAGTGTCCAGTTTTTTTTAAACTTTATTCATGAACTGTCCGATATTTCACGGCAGCTCTTAGAAGATGAATCAGTTTTTGAAGCTTACCAAGTTTTCGCCTGTAGATCAAAACAAAATTCTGAGGAAGTGACAGTGGCTACTGGCCCATCGTACGGACGTAATCTATAAGCAAAGCACCCTGTGAGCTGATGCTACAGCTGGCAGAGGCCTTGCCTGAAATATTTTTGAAGGGGTGCCACCTTGATTAAAATGGGTCCCAGCTAGGCAAGTAGATGTGGTAGACTCTTATTTTCTGCTCCCGTATATACCGTAGGAAAATATTGGGAGGGCAGAGGCACGGGCCTGGTGTGCCACTCCTGGCTACGCTACTGGTGGATGGAAACCAGTGTGGTCGAGTACACACTTAGAGAAGGAGAGCCGGGATGGAGAGTGGGAGTGGCACAGGCTACTGTTAGATTACCTTGGCGAGAGAACTAGCTCTAACTGTAGCGGCACATGTATAATGTAAGAAAGAAGGTTTCGTCCAACGTGCTGGCCGAACACACAGAAGCAACTGACAACAAACCAGACTGGATTAAGGTGAAATTACCAAAATAAAGAGAAAATAACTGGACTTCCAGGCTATATCTAGACTCTCTGACAATTCGGACAACAACGGGGCACATTCTTGAAAGTAATGACAATGACAGCAACTACCCCCAGATATACACACCTACACCCTACTTTGAAATATATATAATTGGACTGTTCGCACATTCATTATTAGTTGTGACAGGGCTCCCGGGCGGAAACTTAAATGTTCCGCTTTTATGCGAGCATTCATGGTCGGTGCTCATGTTAACCCCATAGTTGAATAACAACCTTAACACAAAAAGAGAGAGGAGACAGTGGCAATAAGCCACCGTGAGAGTACCCTCACGTATGTAGCGCACTGTGGCATGCCGCCGATAACTTTTGCTGCCTTTTCGGATTGTGTAGTCTGCAGAAGTCCGCACAGATGAAGCCAGAGCAAAACAACGCTGTTCGAAAATGAAGACACTGCAAAGTCACGGTAGAATCACACATGCAACCGCCAGCTTTCTTTTCTCAGTGGGAGGCAAGATCACGTGATCCAACCATGCACGTCATTGCGATTGCACCACTCGTGCGTCCGATGGTGGGCCTCACGCCCAATATGTTAGGGAAACTGCGTGACCGAGCCTTGGTACTCTGAACGGTGCAGCAAGCAATAGAGGAAGACAAGTGGTTGGTGCAGGGTGAATCAGTGGTCAAAAAGACAGTGACAAGACACTTTTCGAAAACAGTCAACCATAGATTCTTGGCTCTCTAACGCATTTGTAAGTAGTGTAAAGAAACATCTTGTATATAATAGAAACCAAATGTCAGTGAATTGCTGAATCAAACCCTTTTATAACATACTCTTTCCTGTCATGCAAGTTTTGGTTCATGTCAAACATTAGATTTATATTCAACAAGTGCTCCAAGTTAGACTCACCCTCTGATTTAATGGTAGCCATTAACATTTACTTACTGCAGGTGCGAAGACAGAAAGCTAGATTAGAATTCCTTGATCAACCTTTGAACAAAAAAATAGCTCTAGACCCATCCCTGCATTTGACACCCCTTAGTAGCCGGGCCACCCGACACCACCACCCAAAGGCCTTGATTTCATATTTTGCTCGCACAGAACTACTGGAGTATTCGTACTTTCCAAGAACAATATTTGAATGGAACTGTCTAATACATGTGATGAATGAACTAACCTACCAAACAACCTTCTTCGCCTTTTATTGTTTTGTTTCGGAATTATTTCATTTGTATGTGTATTACCATCCTATTTGGACCTAGAGTCTGCAGTATTGAAGAAATAATTAGTTGGCAAAAAAATTAGAGCTCACTAAAACTCACTTATACATACTTCGCGCCTGGGGCTCATTCTAACCCACCAAAACTTTCCTTAAACCAGACTCGCTCGGCCTCAAGCTCGCTAAAATATTACTCCTCCTTACTCACTCAAGCACATGGCTTATTTGAGTATGAGCGAGTCTCGACTAAGTCAACTCCTAAGTGAGTTGCTGACCTAAGGTTACAAGTTAAGGAAAAGATCACAGAGCACCCAAATCTAATAGGCTGGAATGAATCGATCGATCATATAGATACTACACAGGCCGACTGACAGACTGATATGGTTAAGGTGCTTTTAGTTCGCTAAGAAATGCTCTACTTTGAAGAGCAAGTGACTACCAGGAGCTCAGCCCTTAAGGAAAGCATCACTTTGAGACTTCAGCTTTTCTGATTTCTAAGAATAGAAAACACTTACGAGACATTTTGAAACTTGCCACTCTGTACTAGCACTGGTGTCCAAGCGATAGCCAACACACTGCCCTAAACAAGTCTTGGAATGGAAAACACAGGTCAACAGCGTAAGAAAAAAATGAATTCCTTGTTATTATGGCAGGACAACACCTAGTAGGCTAAAAAAGAAATAATTGGAAAAAAATATGTGTTTTTGAAACACCCGATAGCGTTGTGCAGACCTTGTGTAGAGTCTGCTGCCATCTAGCAGACACCGAGGGCATCTCTGCAATGTTGAAGGCTCGGCACGCTCCACCTGTGCAGGCACGGAATGTCCATATTAACGTGCGGTGGCAGAAAGAAGCGGCACTGCCAACAAATTTTCGTGTGCCATGTTGCTCAGACTGAGGAAACTGGGATGCTAAAAAATATTTACAGGAGATTCACCTCTATTTTATTTGACTTCCTCGTGGCTGACACGAAGGGCCAGATCTGTTGCTCATTTTGCTGCTTACAATTAAATGCCTGTTTATGTTCTCCGTTCTATCCAGATGTAGGACAGCATAGGCACTCTTTACAGCACGCTCTTTCATGCCATGCCAAACTGAAACGGTTTTGGCACCGTGTGAATGCAGGCACAGACAAACCGGCCTTGTTCATAAGCTTCAAAGTTGCACCACGGCTACTCATGCTTGCCTCTGCGGCTGTTTAAAGCATTACTTTGGGGATTACATTGCGATAACGAAAACATATTAGTCACGTAGCTTCTGCAAGTCATCGATTCTCATCTAACGGAATGGTTATGCTTGAACAGGTTGCCTATAGTTACTTGTTTATTGTGGAGTTTAATAAGGTAATAATTGGTGGTGTGGTTTGCACACGTAATGCTTCCCTATTTGTACTTTTTCAAGCATTCTATGTGTTCTTTCAGAGGGTGCGGCAAATTGTATGAGGGCAAACCGAATGCTGTGACCCTCCGCCTGTTATTATTATTTTTATACCCCAAGAAGAGTGAATATGTTATTCCAGATTGTGATCCTCCTTCATAAAAAAATTGTACCCACCTTTATGTGCCGCAAAATGTGAATAGATGTCTCAAGCATGTCAGCGCTGCTAAAAACTTAAAAAATGCTGTTCTGGCAAATCTGTTATCCTTAACTTTGGGTGCGCTCCCACTGTTTAGGCACAAAGGTGGTTTCGCAAATGTTCAGTAGGTGATACACAACTGCCCTGCTGCAAACGGCGTGAAACTTTAAGGTGCAATTAAGCCCCGAAAGTGATGACGTGAACCCAAATAATTTACACCTACTGTGCTGTTTACGAGCACATGCCCCCACAAAAGGGTATTCAATGAAATACCAGCTAATCAGCACCTACTTAACGGATACACCTTTCATTGTTCTTTCTCACTCACAGAAGACTTAAAGTTTAAAATGTTTTTCTTGTGTGTTAATGCTATATATAGCGTACGTTGATGACTACAGCAGCAAAAGATTATTTATTTGAAATATAAAGAAAGAGTAAAAAGTTTTATTTCAAGCTAGCTGCGTGATAAATTGGAAGAGCTATTTTGTAAGTATTCTATCTAGAACAGGGCAGACATGAAACAAAAGAATGAAATGGAGCCACACTAGATTGGTCAAATATTTTCATAGTATAGACATGAGAATAGCCATGGAAGATGGATAGAACGGGTAGATGCCGCATTGCGTCAACAAAATGGAGCCAAAAAGGCACCCGAACAACATGAACTTCATTGAAATGAAGCACTTGAGCCCAAAGAATAAACTTAACCTATTTTGCGCCTCACTTACTATAATCCTGCTGTGAAAATCACAACAAAACGACTCCTCCGAATTGAAACACTACCTAGCATTTAGTCAAGGCAGAAATGAATGGCTGAAGTCATCCCAGTCTGCAATCTCAAGCTTTGAAAAACAACAAGTGCCAATATTGATGATGTGCTGTATTCATTTTATATTTTTACATGTGTTGAAAGCATTTCCGAATTCTCTTAGCTTGCCTACAAGCTTTTTGATCCCTTTTGTTCTTTCATTCTATCTCCTCCAGTTCTAAATAAAACACGTACAAATGAACCCCCACGTTGACATAGGCCATTTCTAGTAAATTACGCTTTGCAATGGTGTAAAAGAGCTTCCTTAGCCCCCAGCTGTGTCTCGCTATAGCCTCTTCTCAGCCACCCTGCGTTGTTCCTCATGAATAGCAAATAACTAAAGCAATCCTTATTTTAAAATCCGGCCACTGCTTCGGTCCATTTAAATGGCCCATAAACAACCTCTTATAAAATTTTTCAAACGTTCGAAGTAAACACTTGCATCATAAGCAAAATGCTTCATGATCTGTGATTCTCCACGTGGCAGCGCAACAAGCCACCAGTGCTCCACAAATTCCAAGAAACAATCCCCGCATGCCTTTCGGGCTGGCACGTGACATCAAGAAGTTGAATCTGACGTGCAGAATAAATATGGTGCAATTAGTCAAGCAAGCACTATGACCTACTGTTAGCCTGCAAGAAGCTGTCCACGCCATTCGTCATTTGTCGTGATGCACACATGCATGCACGTGCTTGCAAATCAGGTACTGTGTTCCGTAGGACAGGGTTCATACCGACACTATTCGTATAAGCACCGGTTGGCACAGCAACAGCGATTCGCAAGAAAAGTTGACAGAGGGCGGAGTGGTGGCAACCGTAAGAAGACAGTGTTTAGAGCAATATATTTCATCGATGATGCATTCCGCGCAAGATTGGGAGAGGTGCTTGGCAAGAGGGCAAAGCGGCTTCGGTAGAGGTACCAACGGAGGGTAGTGAAAAGAAGAATAAAAGGAGTTAATACGGTGCTTAGATAATCAAACGCATTTAACTCCGCTATTACAGCCCCGTTTCAAAATTTTTAACAACTTTATGGTTGTTGTGCACTTGCGCACAGCTTCTTCACCACAACTGAATTTCCACCTCTGGGTGGTTAAATATTGCATCTGGTTTCTGGCTGCATGCAGTACAGCACGTATTGTGTTCCAGCACCAGCACTGTTCAGGTATTAAAATAAACCTTGGTGCATGGCTTTGAGATTGGTGGCCTCGAAATCAAGAGGCAAGTGTTTAGACCAGCAATGCTAGTACCACTGATACACACTGTCAAACGTCGGAATCTGGTGCAGAATGGCATGATCTACATTGAATTTATTAGGATGGTGCGGTAAACTTAGTTTGGCACATTTGTGGGCAGATGCAGCATCACTAGATGAGGAATGGGGGCTTTTACATTATTAAAACCACATGAAGCTAACAGACAAAGCAAACTTATGAATTCAGATGAATTATTACTTGAAATGTAATATTTTGTTTCTGACTCGCCACGAGTGAATTTCCTAAATGAACTGAAAGATATTGTTTGACTTACAAAGCAACAAAAAACGAAAAAGTAAGTGAGACCACCTTTTGTTGTCTGCCAAGCTAACCCCGCTAGTAACAACATAATCACCACCACAGCTTTGTTTGCTGCGAAGTAACTGACATAAATGTTGATGCCACTTTTATTTACTACTATTGATGTCACGAAGCTTGTAAACGTCGCTGCTCATTATATCTAATGTAGCTAGAAAGCTACAAAAGCCTTGTCTAACGTACTAACCTCCCACACAGAGAACTTTCTCTAGTTGCAATGGGCCATGCTCCACCTAATGGCCGCGCTGAACCCACGGCAGACTGCAGTAGTTGGCCTTCTTTTAAGTGCATTGTAAAGACGCGGTTACGCACAAGTGTGACATGTGCTATGTGTATGCACCATTTCACTCACACTGCCGATACACTGCACAAGTTTGACACCCAGGCACATAAAAATAGCACTGGTGACAGAAGGCACTTTTCTAAAAGATACCCGAGACATAGGCAGACGACATAGGCTCGCGTCAAGTTGCGGTAAGCTTACACAAGTTGCACATTGAAATATTACCTGTACTCTACTATGTACCCTTGAATCGAAAGAAAAAGATCGATGACTCGGGTCGCACGTTTACGGCTAGCCGTGACTGTTCATCTTACTTACTCGCCGAATACTCGAACACGATGGCGAGCGGTTGATTAGGATGCACGTGACAGGTATGAACAACAAGGCACTCGTACAGAAGAACAGTAACTTATACTCACAAATGTAATCTAGCTCGTCGCTGGCGTTGCTGAGATAGCTGAAGTTTTCTTTTTTCTGCCCTGAACCTGGAAGACAAAATCAGTGTTGCCAGGTCCTGTTAAGGGAGCGTCGATAAAATCGGACAAAACCGTCCGAAATGTGGCCAGGGAAGTATTTATTCACAAAAAAACTAAAAATGATTTCAAGCCTCCTTAACAAAAGTGATATTTAGCACTCGGAAGGGCAGCGATGGTGTTGTAAACCAGCAAATGTCAAATACTACTGTCGCTCAGCTTGGCGAGCTGGTATCACGACCAAGGTCATGGTTGGCGCAAAAGACGGTGAAACAAATTTTTTTAAACGAAGTAGCATGCAATTGAGAGCTTTTATACAACACCAGCTGTCTGTATAGCCTACAAAACAAGCGTACTACTTCCTACGACTGTGCTAAGCATGCGTTGCGTGTCACACGGACACCTATCATAGCGGAGAGAGTAGGACGGTCGCGATCTGCGCATCGTAACTTCTGACTCTCAGGCTGTGATTAAGCTAACGTCTTCACCAAACGTGTTCGTGATTCAGCGCCAAACACAACCTGAGGGGTCTGATTACGATCAAAAGACACCGTTACAACGAATCAGCAAGAGAAATCAGGCGATCCTCGCAAAATAGCGAAAACCAGCATCAGCTGATCCGATTGCAGCATATATTTCATTTCATCATGCCGCAGTTCCGGATGGTATGCAGCTGCAGTAGTCTTGAACTCGACATGCGAGAAAAACCACGGTTGTCGGTGCGAGAATGACGCGTAAATACCAAGACAGAATGACGGCCGTAAAGAGGCGAAGAAGCGCACAATTTTCGTCCCAATTAAATTAAGTGGTAGTCTAAGGTGCTAGGCCTTGCCACAAGGTTGGGTTCAAACTATACAATTCAATACAATAATACCGGTTCAGACACACCGTGGGTTCGATGCTTCACCCAGAAATAAAGACTGGCTACGCCCTTGAAAACGTGACCCAGCTTGGTCACATGTGTGTACGTATATCTCGCTCTGATAGCGACATACACCAGACCGCGTGAACACAATACGGCAGCTCGTGAAATACAAGAACTAAGGGTATACACGTGCACGCTTCATTAGTAAGAAATGTGCGAAGCCAGAACAGTCCACCTGCGCCTGTCCGCTATTAACTTAGTTATAACAACATTACATGCATACACTCTAGAAAAGTACCTGATTATGCTACCAGCGAGCGTACAAGCAAAACATCGCAAAAATAACGAGGACTATAGAAGAGTGTGCACAAAACGTGCGCGAATTTTCAGCATTTTTACAGCTCAACCGCTAAAGAAAGCTCTGCATCTGTGCGAAGCGATTGGTCAGATGATTACTCGTGTTTTAAGGCACAGCAATTGTATCTGCTTCTTTTCGTTGCGTCAATATTATAGCACACTACATTATCACTGTTTCATATATTAAACTGCGGAGCCACCACAACATTATGGGGTGGTTTTTTGAGAAAGAGCTCTAGTCTCAGGGCTCTGACGAAAGAGGAATAAAGATGAAATAATTCTGCATATGGCAACTCAACCATTAAATTGATATACCGCATAAATTATATTAGAAGCACTTTCTCAATTGGGCTGCAATTCAAAAAAACTTTTGAGGCAGCCTTACCAAATTACGCATATATTTACAGAATTTGCTGACTTCACTCAGCCCAATGTGTGCTCTCTGTTGGTGTTACTGTGTTCTGAAAATGGTGCTGAAGTCTAAATCCGGATGCTGACGGCATAGCACCAACAGTCAACTTAGCCTAGCTGTTTCAACCAATCACCTCACATTTGTATATGATGTCACAGATATATGCTACACCAATTCCTCCGAAATTGGCCTCACGTGGTTCAACCATCAAATCCTTTAAGAAGACGTGTAGATTTCAAATAACATACTAATAGTGACACCGTTCATTGGGTCTGGTGTTCTATATATGCCATGCAGCATGACGAATTCCAGACATACCTTTCTGCATTTTTCCCAGCCTCAAATTCTGTCATGCTTGCCTCAACAACCTGCTAATCAAGAGTTCGTCAGATGAGCACAGTTTACATCTGAATTCTGTAATCCAACATCTGAACGCAGCACAGTTGTCAGCATAAACAGGTGTGTATTTGATGTCCTAAAGCTCACCTGTCCTATCCTTGTGTTCTCCGCATCCAGTATTCAGATCTACCGAGGCAGATTTATAGGTGTGGTGAGCTTGCCATCTCCAAATACTAGATGCTGATAAGACCTACTAGCTCCTTCGTCTTATTTTTGTGAACTACGTACTATACTAACATTTAGTACCATGGTGCCAGGCCATTATACATATTCTCTCCACTTCGTGCTATTGATACACAGAAATGCTACTATATTGAGCTCATGTTGAGCTCCTTTAGACCAAGAACTCCCATAAGAACGTTTGGGGATCAACAGATGCTTGCGCGACACTATATGCTACTCTCTGAATATCCAATGAGAGTTTCACTATGCATCATCGTACGACATCTTGAATGGAATTTGCGCTAGATCACCGGCTCCTCAAAGGAGTACATATGATGGCCACTCGTTTCCCTGGCATGTCCTGAAAACTTATGCCCACTATCTGAGACACATCACAGCATTTTTTTGTGGAGACTGTAATATGTGGAGACTGTAAAATGTCACTGTAATATGTGGTTGGCCCTGTAATCCTATCCAGCAATGTGACAATGCGACTGAATCTTGAAGTGCCGCCAAGCAATCTACTCAGGTGGTATGTACACCCGCCTGATGCTATACTACACCTTATGTTATTTGCCTGGGAAAGTCTTTGTATCTCCTGTGTGCTTGGGTGTATGTGAAAGACTCTCTAATTCTGATATACCTAATTCTGCTTACAAGTGGGCATAAATGGTAAGTGCTTATGTCAATACATTATTACTTGAACGAAATTACTTGATTTCTTTGTCATAGAATACGTTAGTACATCTCGTATTGGTACATGTTACACTCCCCATGTTACAATCGTTGCATTCATATTCCCATGAACTGCAGCAGATGTCAAACATATACGAAACATATCATAGGAGCTGTCAACATTGTCACTGATGCCCTGTCACATAGCCCAAACAACACGTTGACCTGTCCCAGAGAAATATACACCTTAAAAAGTGGCGACTGGTTGACAAGACAACAAATTCTGCCATCTGCAAGAAATGTAAGCTTCGACGCTGCTAAACTTTCAGTGGTGCAGGGTCGTTGGCCAGCAATAGGAGACATTATAGCTTCAACACATGCTGTGACCCAAGAACTGACCATTTAAGCCGACTTGCAAGCACAATAAGGCATATACTAGACTGTCCTTCATGCCCAAATATGCGGAAAATCCAAAGGCTTTCCCTGGCAGATAAAGTAATGTGTATGGCATCACGTGGGTTTACGTACCACCTGTGTTGAATGCTTTGCAGCACTTCAAGATTCATTCACAATGTGACATTGCTGGATATGTTTGCAGGCGCAACCACTTGATTCAGCGACGTTTCTGAGTATCCTATTGTGCCGTTGACTGTACTGCTGCCTTGCAAAATACAAACTTGTAGGCTTGTGTTGATTGCATGGTTCAGCGTTAGGTGGATTATATTCTTAGTCTAGACGTTTATAGGTCACGCACTGCTGCTCCTGCTTTAGTAGATGCTGGCTGCATTACTCATGTCATCCTTAGTCCCAACAAATAGAGAAAGCCAATATGGACCGACAGTATTTAACCAAGCCCTACCTCCCAATGAGCAATAGAATCAATGAAACGTATATGCACGACACTCAAGGCAGACATTAGTTACAACACTGTAAAACTTGCTTTAGGCATGACTGTAGGTGTACCCAGTGACCATGTTATTTTACTCTGATCGACACGAACCCCAACTTCTTGCCAGTGACTACACATCTTGTCTACGTTACATTATAAAGAAGCTTCTACCTATAGCTGTGTGACAGCGCATCGGAAGGCACTTAAGGTAGCAGTGAACAAAACTCTTGTACACGCATGCATAAATAAATGATTTGGGCTAACCATCTCTCATTGGTGTCATGCTGCCAACTTTAAAGTAACCTTTCTCTCAAGTAACTTTTACTGAAGTTTTGTGAAAACAAGACAGATGATTCACTTCCTATGTAGAAGTAATCATAAGTGCACAAATGGCCTGAAGCAGCACAAATATCCCACCTACATAACATCAATAAACATTCCTCATATAGTCATGATTAAAATTACATTTTAACTGGTTGTCAAGTCCATCTAGCTAATGAAGCCTTTACCAGCATCATTTCTTCAGAAAAAGCAAAAATATTCTTACTGTGTTTTATACACTTGTTATATCTGAAATATTATTTATGGTAAAAAAATGCCCCAATAAATTTGTGACACCTGAGTTATGATGGCTACATTATATATGGAATAACAGCTGTAATGTTATCATATATTTCAGTAAATTTTTGTTTTGCATGGGCTTACAAATGTGCTAGTTCTCGAGTGCCACAAATAAAAAGTGAGAAGGTAATTTCAATTTTTTATTGCCTGGTACTTATGCTCAAGTGCTATGCAAAACAAAGTGTCACTTCATGTTTGCTGTGAGCTTGACTCCTGCAACCTGACCTCACTTGAAAAAGGTGAGGGCACTATTCTGAATACCTGAATTTTCAGTCAGTTGGAATAAGAGACGGTGTGGTCTTGCATCTCGAGCTTTGTTACATTTGTAGATCAACAAGCTCGTGGTCATAAGTCATGGTTAATTGTCTTTTCTAACTTATTCACATCATAAAAGTACTGAAGCTTGTAAAGCCACATTTGCAAAAATTAAATATCAGGACCGTTCATGTGCCCCTGAAGAGCGAAAATCAATATTCACGTAACCAATGTAATGAATGCTGTGAACCCTGTCGTACATCAAACGGTCCTCCAAACCTTTTGAGATGTATGCTTGGTCATAATTCTCACATGGTTTAGTAATACAACTACAGGAGCCAGAAAGCTTGAATAGGACTGACAGATTAAGTTGGTATAAATTCATGATATTGGAACAGTACATCCAAGAAGATTAAAAAATGAGCCACAGCAACACAATTGCCGATTTGCGACTGAAGTTTACTCAAAATCACAGAACAGATATACACATCCACAAGCAGTACGCAAAACTGACTAGCAATACCACAAAATAAAAAAAACAAGTTGTGCACAAAAGTTAATGATTTCTTTACCCTGCAGTGTAATTGAAAGAAAGCTGATGCATGATTGTTTTTCATTTTTACTGTACCTTCTTAACTGGTTTCTTTTTTTTTTCAAAACGTTATCACAGGACAACTCAGGAACCCTTGCTCGCGCACGTTACTCAAAAGTCTTTTTTTCCTTCTTTGTCGTGCCAATCCAAAAACCAGAAAGCTTACTGGATCTCAACATTAGTTATAGTATTTCTTCCATTACTTGTTTATGTCAAAAATCACTAGTATGAGGTCTTTTTGACTCCACTGTTGCCATAATTGTTGTGTATCTTCTGCCCGAGTAGTTATTTTTAGTCAACTTTAGCACGCTGAAATAATGCTACCGATCAGACTCACTGAATTCTGCTACCAATCAAAATTCAGTGAATCAAACACACATTGAAGGCAAATCAAGTAAGAGGACAGCTAGGGATGATTTTTCATATTGAAAAAGTTGTTTGGAAGAAGGCACAGCATTAGATTTTAAAAAAGGCCATATAAACTGAAGAAAATGTGAGCCCAATCTATATACATTTAATAATAATAATAATATTAATAATGAATATGAGAGCTGATCTGACAGGGGCTATACAAGAAAGCACGTTGATTATCAATCTCTGATCATCTTCCAAGCCTCACTTTAGCTTAACTTAGGCAAGCGTGGCGTCATCCACTCATAGGGTGTAGAGAAATGGTAGAAACACGGTACAAATATTTCCCCATAATATACACAGTGTCATTAGATCAACAATTCAGCTGTTTTATTTCTAACACAGTTCAAATTCTCAATAATTAAAAGACATCTCGAAGCTTACATGCCTCTCTTACTGATATTTATGTCTTTCATGCCTTTCATCAGGCAGAACTACTACAGTAACATGTCAACGTGGATATAACAAATGGCTCAGACGTGAAAGGTCGTCAAAGAAGACCATGCAGGTCATTGCTCATTTATTCGAAGAAAACCATCTGCATGCAGCCCCACCAGTGCCCTCTGTCTTCTTTAATTTGAGCACACTCCCAGCAACGATGAAATTGGTGAGCTTATTAGAGCAAAACTTGGTGAGACGGTTTCTATAAATCTGGAAGCAAGAGTATTTATTTCACGTAAAGATGAGTTGTGTGTTTCTATATGTCCTGTTTCACATCATGGCGATGAGCATCAGATCATCGGAACATTCTTGTCTTGTTTGTGAGGTCGAGATTTCGGTTAGGATTGTTGAGTGTTCCCAGTGTTCAAGATTTCTTGCAACCTTCCTCTAGCATAGGTTCATGGTTAGTGGTTGACGTGTTCATTGTGTCGCATTATAGTCTGCCTTCATGTCCCGTCCACTTGCCGTCAGCACTTTTGAGGGTAAATTCAAGAGCTGTACTGAAGCCACTGTTAGTAATCCAGGTCCAAGTATTTCCCATCAGTGCATAAGAGCCAGATTTGAGTAATGGCTTTTTTCTCCATCAGTGTGTATTCCTTTTAATGTTGTTGTGCAAGAAAGGCATCGAAGGTAGGTTTTCATTTCTTTGCAGTGCTGTGCATGAACTGCTGACATGCCTGAAAGTTTTTTTCTTTTTGTTGTCGAGTTGTCTCAGTCAGGGCCACACAGCTTCTCGTTGCTTTATATTTCGCTTCGTAGGAATGCTCTTTGCAGGCTTCTTCAGTACTTTGTACTATTATGAAAGCAGGTACTAGCATGTGTTGACTGTGGTGCTTTTCTTTGGTGTTCCACATATTCTCGCTAGATACATTTGCACACAAAGCAAGAAGTCAAAGTATGCTGGTAACATTTGCTTTGAGATTTCTGTTATTCTTATTGTATTTTAGCCAAGGTCGGTGCCAGGATTGGTATATACCGGGGGTGCACCCACGATAAGCGAGATTCTTCAGGAGAAGTAGAGAGGCGGGGAACTTGGCCATTGTGTGATGACTATGTTACCTCTTGGGAACATAGTCGTAACACATGGTCATAACACAACACTGGGGTGAGGCAAAAATGATTATGATGATATATGATGTTTTTTGGCGCAAGGGCCATTTGATGGCCAAAGAGCGCCAGTTCATGAGACAGGAATGTGGACAATGGTTGTGATTAGCGGCAGTATAGGGGCCATAAAATTTTCGCAGTAAAGCGGGTAAAAACATACAAGTAATAAAATCATGACTATGCCGTGAAAGGTGTGCATGTTGTGAATAGGTGACAAAAGTTGGTGATAATGAAAAACGATGGTGGACATGTATGGCATTAGCACAAGTACCTCACACGTTAGTACCCTTGCGTGCAAGGGCCGTGAGGCAAGTGCTTTCCTGTGTAGCCACCGCAGCAAAAACCTCTCTAGAGAGGTCGTGCTACGGGATGCCCGGATAAATGATATGAAAATTACGAATTTTTTTAAAACGCTAATAACGATTTATGACTAAAAAGCGGTTCCCTACCAACGAACATTGCAGGGTGTAAAGGTATATGTTGTCGGTAGGGTAATGGAAAATGCTGTTTTCTTATAGTTTCTAAGTGTTTACACTGGATTAACACGTGAAGGACGGTTAATGGCTCACCACATCTGTCACACAATGGTGGATCGCCACCAGACAAAAGATATGTGTGTGCCGTGTATATGTGTCCTATCCTGAGTCTCGTTAGTATAACCTCTGTATGACGCGATTTCGATACGGGCAGCCAATGACCAAGGTGTGGCCTAATAACGTGTAGTTTGTTTTGTGTGTGTGTATCCCACTTGCTCTGCCAGTATATTCTGATGTTTCGTTTGAGAGACGGCTTAAGATCAAGGGCCGGGATTGATATGGGTGTAGGGGCAGTGCTTTTGTGGACGGATGCAGCGAGCTGATCCGCCCTCACGTTGCCTTGAATCTCACGGTGCCCTGGCACCCAGCACACTACAACATGTTGGTTGAGTGTGTAGAGTGTGCATAAAATGGAGTAAAGTGAAACGAGGACAGGGTTTTTTGTTTTTTAAGACTGTGCAGAGCCGTTACCACACTGAGGGAGTCTGTATAAATTACTGCTTTTTGTATTTGTGATTGTTTGATGTGTTTAGCTGCCACAAATATCGCGTAAGCTTCCGCTGTGAAGATACTTGTGCCTGGATGTAGAGGGCCAGCATCCGAAAAGGAAGGGCCAACAGCAGCGTAGGACACAGAGGAGTTAGACTTAGAGGCATCTTTAAAAACTGAGGAGGTGTGTATTTGTGTTGAAGTTCCAAGAAGTATGTTCGAGTATGGGCAATAGGCGCATGTTTAGTAACTTCTTGGAAAGACACATCAAAATCTATAGTCTGCCACTGCCATGGTGGCGGGTATGCTACAGGGGCCATTAAACTGTGTTCGAGTGACACTCCAGTGCACTCAGCTAGACCCTTCAGGCGAACTGAGAAGGGCTGTCTCATTGAAGGCCTGTTTTGAAAAAGAATGGAGCTCGACAAGTCATTAATAGTAGAGTATGAGGGTTGCCTCTTGTCTGCTTTCACCTTAAGGAAATATACAAAGGACATGTAGGTTCTTTGCAGATGAAGCGACCACTCATTTGACTCTACGTAAAGGCTTTCTACGAGGCTGGTGCGAAAAGCACCCGTAGAAAGGCGGATGCCCGAATGGTGCACGGGATCCAACATCTTCAAAGCACTTTGAGTCGCACTCTGATAAACAATGGCCCCATAATCTAAGCGGGTGCGAATAAGGCTTCTATACAGGTTCTTGAGGCATTTCCTGTCACTACCCCACGTAGTATGTGACAACACTTTTATAACATTTAAGGCTCTTAACATTTTGTTTTTAAATACTTTATGTGGGGTACGAAGGTCAACTTGTTGTCAAAGATTAAGCCTAAGAATTTATGCTCGGCTTTGACGGACAGACGTTGCCCGTTCAGTCGAATGTCAGGTTCCGAGTGCATGCCTCTCTTTCGAGAGAACAAGACACACGTGCTTTTTTGTTGGTTAAGTCGAAATCCGTTTTCATCTGCCCATTTGGAGACCTTATTTAAACCCAGCTGAACCTGCCGCTCACACATGGCCAAGTTGCATGACTTGAAGCCAAGCTGAACGTCGTCGACATATGTACAATAGAACATATTACGGGGAATGGACAAGTGCAAAGAATTCATTTTGATAATAAAAAGTGTGCAACTAAGCACGCCACCTTGTGGCACGCCTGTTTCCTGGACAAATGTTTGAGAGAGCACAGTGCCCAGACGGACACGGAATGTCCGGTTTGACAGGTAACTTTCGATTATATGAAACATTCTTCCGCGCACACCAAGGTGGGACAGGTCTTTTAGGATTCCAAAGCGCCATGTTGTATCATACGCCTTTTCGATATCGAGGAACACAGAGAGAAAATATTGTTTATGGACAAAGGCGTCTCTGATCTGTGCCTCGATACGAACAAGGTGGTCTGTGGTGGATCTACTTTCTTGAAACCCGCACTGAAATGGGTCGAGCAAATTGTTTGTTTCAAGGATATGTACAAGTTGGCAGTTTATCATTTTTTCGAATACTTTGCACAAGCAGCTTGTAAGTGCAATAGGCCTATAACTTGAAGCTAAAGAAGGGTCCTTGCCCTCTTTCAAAATGGGAATAATAATAGCCTCTTTCCAGGAGGTAGGGATAGTGCCAAAAAACCAGATAGCATTGTACAAACAAAGTAGGGTTTTTCGTGTTTCGGCTGGTAGGTTTTTTAGCATTTCATACACCACACGGTCAGAACCTGGGGCAGAAGTGCTTCAGGAGTTTAGAGATGTTCGGAGCTCCGCTAGACTGAAAGCTTGGTTATATGCCTCGTATCTAGTGGATTTGTGTTCGAGTTTCTGCTTTTCTATTCTTGTTCTGTATTTTTGGAAAGTGTCAGTATAGTGGGACGAGCTGGATGTCCGTTCAAAATGTGCCCCGAAGAAGTTTGCCTGATCTTCCAAGGTATCACCTTGAGTGTTTACGAGTGGAAGCGTGTGTACTTGTTTCCCTGCTATCCTACCGACCATGTTCCAGACTTTAGCCTCCTGTGTGTATGAATTGACCCCTGAAAAAAACTTCTGCCAGCTTTCTCTTATGGCCTGCCGACGCGTTCTCCTGCCACGAGATTTTATTTTCTTAAAGCTCTCAAGGTTTTCCCCTGTCGGCGAGTTGCGCAGCAACCTCCATGTCCTGTTTTGTTCCTTTCGCGCATTCTGACACTCAGTGTTCCACCCCGGGACGTGTCGTTTGCCGGGCAGTCCAGATGTTTGTGGAATGCACTTGGCTGCTGCGTCAGTAAGAAAAGCCGTGAAGTACTGCACAGCTTCATCTATGCCTAATCCGCATATGTCGGACCAACTTAGGTGTGTAATCTTTTGAAATTGTTCCCAATCGGCTTTGTTCACCAGCCATTTGGGAACATGTGGAGGATATTCATATGTTATTGGTGTACTCAAAACTAAAGGAAAATGGTCACTTCCGTATGGATTATTTATGACTTTCCACTGAAGTAATGGTACAAGTGAAGGAGATGCGATACTGAGATCTATGGAGGAGTAAGTATTGTTTGCAAGGTTATAATATGTTGCCTCTTTTCTATTCAACAGACAAGCACCTGATGAAAAGAGGAACTGTTCAATGAGACGACCTCGTGCATCACATCGACAGTCACCCCATAAACCGCTGTGCGCATTCAGGTCCCCTAGAACCAAATAAGGTTCTGGTAACTCATCTATTAAAGACTGGAAGTCATGTTTTTCCAGGCGGTGTTGCGGCGGTATGTATAGAGAGCAGATAGTGACGAGCTTATTCAATAGAACTGCTCGAACAGCCACTGCCTCTAGGGGTGTTAGTAGTGGTAGATGACTGCATGCTACTCCTCGATTAACTATAATGGCTACACCACCAGATGACGCAGCAGCATCATCTCTGTCCTTTCGGAAAACAACATATTGACGCAAGAAACTTGTATTCTTGGATTTTGTGTGTTTCCTGTACACACAGCACTTTTGGAGAATGCTTGTGTAGAAGTTTTTGGACATCGTCGAGGTTTCGAAGTAGTCCTCTGACGTTCCATTGTATAATTTGTGTCTCCATTATGGGAGTAAAGAAGTGCTGTGTGTACGAAATGAGTGTGGCTGGTGTCTAAAGAGAGAAGTGACTTATCTTACAGAGCCTTTAGAAGGCCCTTTAATTACCGTTTTGTCTTTTTTAGAGCGGTCGAGGGAACCCCGCCGCTCCTTTGGCGCAGTCTGCGCCGGTGCAGTTGAAGTGTCCATCGCCTCAGGAGAGGCGACAGATAATGTTTTCGTTCTAGGCTTCGTCGTGACAGACGGAGCCTTAAACCCCACCGGGCTGGAGGTCGAGGGGACCTCTTTAGCTTGTGTGGTGCCCTGGCTGCTGCCAAGGTTCACAGGAGCCTTCGGTGGGGCTGTATTCAAGGAGGGTGGGGCAGCCGAGGCTGCTCCCCCCATGGGGGCTTGTAGCGTTTGCCTCGGCACGCTGGGCGTGGTCCAAGGCATTGCCGAAAACCGAAGTGGTGCTGACCCCCCTCGCACCATTTCGGCATATGATGTGTTCCCAGCAAAATGCGGGGAAACGCGCTTCCGCGCTTCACGGAAGCTTATGTTCAATTTAAACTTTGTACTGATAATTTCTTTTTTCATTTTCCAGGCCACGCATGACCTGGAATATGCAGGATGGTCACCCTCACAGTTTGCGCAGTGCACTTGTAGCTGACAGTCATCGTCAGCGGTATGACCTTTGGTGCCGCATTTCGCGCAGGTAATCTGTCCTCGGCAGCTCTGGGAGCCGTGCCCGAACCTCTGACACTTAAAGCAGCGCCTCGGGTTGGGTATGTATGGTCTAACTGGCAGTTTAAGATATCCTGTTGCTATTTCAGTTGGGAGGGTGCTAGATGCGAAAGTTAGTATGATGTGCTTTGTTGGGATTTCCTTATTTTCTCTTCTTATTTTAATACGCCGCACCTGAATGACGTTTTCCTCTTTCCAGCCTGTTAGAAGTTCATCATCAGAGAGGTCCATCAGGTCTTTATCTGATACAACACCCTTCACTGTATTCAAGGTTCGATGCGGTGTGATTGTGATAGGCTGATCCCCAAATGCTGTGAGTTTATGTAGTCTCTGGTACTGTGCGTTTTCTTTTATTTCAAGTAACAGATCACCACTGGCAGTCTTTGTGGCCTTGTAGCCTGCGCCCAGCGTTTCTATGAGACATTTGGACACAAGGAAAGGTGAAATACTTCTAGCTTTCTTTTCTGTGCTTTCACAGTGAATTATGTGGTATTTGGGGAAGTTATCTTTTTTGTTTGGAACTAACTCAAAAATTGCATCGGTGCGCCACCTTTTGGAGGGGCGATTAGTTGTAAGAGGGCTAGGGGTTCCCATAAATTTGATAGCTTATTCGGCGGCCATGCCAGCCACCCACCACCGAGCCCAACAAGGGGACGCTGCGAGACGCGAAGGAGGCGCAGGCGCCAGCTGTACATGGCCGCTATAACCTAATATATCTACCGAAGGTTGGATATTTACACTAGGTTAACCCTTGCCGCCAGGAAAAATTGGAAGTAAAATGAAGTGAGGAGAAGACAGGAAAGATGTAAAGTGAGAACAAAAGACGAAGATGTAGGGGGAGAGAGGTAGGAAAAGGCGACTGCCGATTTCCCCTGAGTGGGTCAGCCCAGGGGTGCCGTCTACGTGAAGCCGGGGCCAAAGGGGTGTGTTGCCTCTGCCGGGGGGCCTTCAAGGTCCAATCACCCAGCGTCGGCTCAACCCCCAGGATCCCCTTTTCCCCGAACACGGCAAAGCCACGCACGGCTAGGCGTGGGAGGGAGTCGAAACTCCCCCGTTAGCTCGGGTCCGTGGTGTCGCTACACACCAAACGCCTACTTGCGCAGGCGCCTCTGCGGGGGTGAGGCAAAAATGAAGGGAGGGTGGTGGGCCTCCAGTCTAGCCTCCCTGAGCCTACCCTGGCAACACCCCGAATTCCAGCCTGTGTCATTTGACTGCTGACGACCTCGTGTGACAGCCCTCCCTTGCGCACTCATAGTTTGTCAGTTACTCGCCTTATCTGTTGAAGGCTGTTTATGTGATGAAGACGAACCTCCGTCTGTTCTTGTTTTGTCATTTCCTGATGGCGTTTCTTTATTATCTTTTCTCAGTGTATTCTTATTTTCCTTGGCTGGAAGATCAGCATCAGTACAACTTCGAACTCTTAGCATGTTTATATGAACTGTAAAAGTAATCGCTGCTCTTTCTCCGGCATTCTGTTTTGGATTATTGGCACGTCAGTACTTTTCCTCTCAGCTGGTGAGTTTTTTGTAAGTAGGACTTTGTTGCTGCAGCCTTCTGGTACTGTGTTACAGGATACAGTGCCACTCAGCCAGAATTATTGGCACAGCAGGAAACAAGAA
Organism: Rhipicephalus annulatus; assembly: GCA_013436015.1. Lineage (NCBI taxonomy): Eukaryota > Metazoa > Arthropoda > Arachnida > Ixodida > Ixodidae > Rhipicephalus > Rhipicephalus annulatus. The sequence goes on from WOVY01000842.1 coordinate 189,044, forward strand.
AAATGTGGAGTAATGACCGCAGGTGTGCCCTTTCTTTGTTGTGGCTGGTGTATATTTGCAGTGGTGATGTCCTGAGTATGTATTACTAGCTCGACAGGCTAAGTTAACTGCAAATCACGTGTGAAGAGTACTATTAACACTTGCTAAGAATATAGCCCCTTCAGGTGTGAATTTTAATGCACTGTCAACAAATATGGCAAATTCAGGTAGCACATTCTCAAGGTACTCAATATTACATTCCAAGGAGGAAAATAATGTGTTCTTTTGTGTGAGCTTTAGCAAGCCATTACGATTTATATGAAATTAGATACTTCATTATTGTCATGTACGTTATAATTAGTTTTGATGTAAAAAGGATGAAATCATAAGCTCCTGATGCGTGTGCAATTATTTTTTATTGCATTTATTTTGGGAGAAGAAAAGCAACACTTGACGTTGGTTCTAGAACACGATTTGAACGGCCCATCAAAGATGACAGTTCCTTCACTAGAGTGATCAGCTATGGTTGTGCGCAGCAGACTGAGGTCAAGTGAGGACATAATGACTAGGGAGAAGGTTCAGTTCATCTAACGAGCTGTGTATTTTACTCTATATTTGCCTCAAGTTGACACAGCTGGCATAAATAATTTGCATACACATATGTCGCCACTGATGCTGAAGGGTTATATTTGTTTCTCTTAGAAAAATGTTTCCATTTGAAAACATGAGGTCGCATAAACCTTGACAAAATGCTTTAACATGGGACGTGGACTTACAGCCTGTGATATAGGCGGAACTTTGTATTTGGAGGGATAGGGGGATGACATCCTTGGTCTTCAGTGCAGGCAAGTCGTGTATGTGTTATTTGGTTCTCGCTATCCCATATCTGAAAATTTCAAGGTTGGGCCGTTTGCCCAGCGTCCCATTCCTTGGCTACACCACTGCATTAACTATGAAGCACACATCTTGCACTTTTGTGCCTTCAGTGGCTCATCAATTCAACTGCCTCTCTGGTGAACGTGACCTGTTCAACCGTTAATAATACAGTTATGCTAAATATTTTGACCTGCATGTCAAACTATAAGTAAAAAGGGTCATTTCAGCTTGAAAAGCCTTGAGGAAACATGTTTACATACCACATGAGTATGAAATTTAATGAGAACTTCATGTGTGTTGAGCAGTATAAGTCACAAAGATATGAAATATGGGAAGAATGACATGCACCAGCTACTCTGGCCAACTGAGCCACTTCTTGCTTTTAGTTTTGTTTGACTGTCCCACTGATTATAGGACGTCCTGAAGACACATACTCCACGAAATTGCACACAGAGTATGTGATAATTAGGACAAATGAACTAGTTATTCGCTTATCACAACAATCCTGTTTGCTATACTGCACTGCGTCTGGAGAAAGGAAACTAAAAATTATGGCTTAGCTAGATTCAAGAACACTGTTAGAGAGAAATTGCAAGATCTCACATGCCAAATATAAAAAACGCACAGCAACACAGGCAACAGTTTTCAGTACTGCAAACAGTCACTCACTCACAGCTTAAGATATATTCATTGATATTGCCTTTCAGTCGTGAGCACCAGTACTGACACCAGCTGTTAATTGATCCTCCTCATGTTCTGGAGATTACATCAATTTTTGACACATTTCCTGGTTTGTAACATGTACGTCCATTGATTTCTCGAAAGACAGCCAGCTGGCCTTATCCACCCCACTAAACGAAAAATTAATAAAGGACAGCGAAAGTGAAATAAAACTCTCTACTGTACAGGAACCAGCTTTCCATATCTATGCAGAGCAATTTCTTCTTTTCACAGACTTAAAAAGAAAAGCAGGAAGGAGGAGGTGGAGAGGGGTCTGTGGTTCTGTATTTGATCAAAACAACACGACGCCGTAAGCGTGCGTGTTTGTTGTTTATAAATGATTTAGCCTACGTGTTACGTGTTCTATGCATCAGCCCGTATGAACTCACGGAAACCTTTTTTTGTGCGTCGTACTGCGTACGCTAGCTGATATTTTGGCTACAGTAGGGTAATGTATATATATCATCAAAATAATCAACAAAAAACGTTCCACAACAAAATTGTAACTCGCGATGACCCACGGAGAAAAGGTGCCCGACGCCTACGCGCTCCACCACACTTTATCAACCACTCGCTGCAATGTTGTAGGTAATTCGTGTGGTAGTTGCGATACTGGATGCGAGCGTCGGTGCGGGTGTCAGATTACGGCAAATGCATTGTTGTACGATTCAGTCATCGTAAGGCAACTGATCACTCCAGTTCCCAGACGTCAAGCACTTGTGTGCCGTGAACTGGTACAGCGCTGTGAACACGAAAAAACTAAATCAGTCGTGGTGATAGCATAGCAGGCCACACGATACGATACGCTTTACGTCCGTTATCCAAGAAATCAAAAGCGCTTGGCGTGGCATCGCCGGCGTGATGCGACGAAATGAGCGCCGCCGGGTCCCGTCGAAGTGGGTAACGTATGGCAGTGGCATCCGCGGCTGCTTCATCGCACAGATCTGCACTATCTTCGTGTGCAAAAGCACCGCATCGAACGTCTGACAGGCTACAAACTCAATGAAAGTTTATCAGTAAAATAGTCTACCTCACGCAACTTCAATCAACAATCATGCATATCAAATAGGTGTGCGTGATTTAATGACAAAAAGTATATCACTCATGCGCACGGCATATTACTTTCTCAAACTTGAAAAATCGAACGTGAGTGGGACCAGAACAGCGCCAAAAGCAGCAGACGCAGATATCACCTCATAACGTCGGCAATAACATTCGAACGACGGGCCAATAATGCCAGCCTAATTGCATGGCTCCACCCATATTTGTTGTTGGTTGTACAACTCGGTCCAATGTGGCCATTCTAATACGCTGGCAAGGCCAATAATGGCGGGAAGTTCTGAATGCTGGTCAAACATCACCGTTATATTCGGCTAGCACAATCATTATTGGCGGAACATTGTCAATGCTGGCTCGACGTCGCCGTTCTATTAGGCTGGCTCAACCATTATTGGCGAAACGCTGTCAATGCTGGTCCAACATTGCCGTTCTATTCGGCTGGCTCAGCCATTATTGGCGGCACATTGTCAATTCTGGGCCATTCTAGGGCCATGAACTGCCGATCTGTCCCCAACATTGGGCCAGCGTTCTGTGCTGCCTGGGTGGTGTTAGTGACTTGTGTGAACCTGTGTGGTGTAAGGCTATGCTGAGTGGTGGCTCAACTGTGGTTGTTGGTTTCTTCTACAGGCCCCCTAGTAATACAGCACTCCAGCCTTTATTTACTTTAAGCAATATTTTGTCAACCCTAAATACAACATACATATAGGTTGCCAGTGATTTTAAGCTACCCAATGTTGCATGGTCCTCATTCAAACCGATAATTCAAGGTGAGTCACAGCTACATAGAGCTATTCAAGAAATCATCAATGCCCATCAGATATATCATCTTGTGACAGCCCCCACGAGAGTGTGCAGTACTAGTGCAAACGTACTAGACCTGTTTTTTTGCAATGATCAAACGCTTGCTTCCTCTGTTGTTACAGTACCAGGTATTAGTGATCATGACATTGTCCTTGTCTAAATGTGCTTAGATGTAGCTAAGCAACAGGCTTCGGGGCCCATAAACGCATTCTATATGAAAAAGGAGACTATGCTTCTACTTCAACAAAACTAGACGTTTATTTACTTGAGTTTCAAGAACTATGCTCGTGTTCTGACGTGAATGGTTTGTGGAATGAGCTAAAAACAAAACTGTTATCTCTAACTCAAACTTCTGTACCATCGCGAGTCATATCAGCCAAACAACAAATTGATAAACTATGGCTAAATAAGGAACTCCAAGTGCTCATAAACAGAAGAGATCGTGTCTATCGCCAATATCGTCACACGTCAGACCTTGAAACATACAAATAGATGAAACTACTAGGTAAGAAGATAAAGAAAGATCCGAGGAAAGCAGAGAGAGCATACTTGAGTGATTTGAGTATTATTGTGAAAACTATCCCGAAACTCGTCTGGAAATACGTTAAAAATGACAAAGGTTCCTGGTGGTATTCCTGTTAACAACAATGGTTCTAAATACTTGTCGGACAGAACAAGTAAAGCGAAATGTTTTAACCGGTACTTTCAGTTTGTGTTTTCGGTTTTGTCAGTGGTTCAAATAACATTGTGCAACACAGTAACGATATCAGAAATGGCGGAGTTTGAATTTTTTTTTTTTTTTTTTTTATTCACATACCCTAAAGGCCCTTGCCGGGCATTACATAGGGGGGGGGGGGGGTTACAGTAAACGGGATGAGGGTTAGGTTACATTTGAACAAATAAACAGTTGGTAACACCACTAAAGCACAACAAATAACAATGAAACACTATCGTACAAAAAAATAATTCACAAGGTTAGACATACGGGTTAATTTTTTTTTTTTTTTTTTTTTCATACAATATTAGGTGAGCTTTTTAACATTTCTACAAAGGCGTCGAAGTTTCTTACAGACACAACATCATGTGGTAAGTCATTCCAAAGACGGAGTGCGCACAACAGAGGCGAGTTATAGAAGATGTTTGTACGCGCATATGGAACTAAAACTTTGAAGGGGTGATCTAGGCGCGGAAAATAGCGATGGGCAGGCAATATGTAAGTGGTAGCAAATGACGAATGATTATGATAAAGTTTGTGAAAATGGGATAGCAGGGCCAGCACTCTTCTTTTCTCTAGTAATGGGAGGCTCAGTGATGCTTTGATATTAGTGATGCTCGAATGACGCAAGTAGTTTCTGGTTATGAATCGGGCAGCTTTATTTTGCATGGATTCAAGTTTGTTAATTAAGTATATTTGATGTGGGTTCCAAATGAATGAAGCATATTCTATTTTAGACCGAACAAGTGAGGTGTATGCTGTAAGTTTTGTCTTCCAGTTAGCTTGATGTAAGTGGCGTCTAATGAATCCAAGTGTTTTAGATGCTTTAGATGTTATTGCGTCAATGTGGGCATTCCATGACAGGTCGGCGGAAAGATGGACGCCTAAGTACTTTATTGATGAAACGTGTTCTATTGGCATTGCATTAATGAGATAGGAATTGATCGGGGGCTGGGTAGTATTCGTAAAAGTTATAACTTTTGTTTTGGAAGCGTTAATTTTCATTTGCCATTGATCGCACCAAGTAGCGATGCTATCGAGGTCTTTTTGTAAAGCAGTGTGGTCGTTTGGTTTAGTAATCTTTCTATAAATCACACAGTCGTCGGCAAATAAGCGAGTAGTAGATGCCAGATTTTTAGAAATGTCGTTAATGTAGATGAGAAACAGTATCGGTCCAAGTACAGAGCCTTGGGGTACCCCGGATTTAACTTGAATCAATGTAGATGAACAATCATTTACAGTCACGAATTGATAACGATTACACAAAAAGTTATTTATCCAAGTGGTAACGTTTCGGTTTATCTTAAGGCAGTCTAGCTTCATTAATAGACGACTGTGGGGAACTTTGTCAAATGCTTTGGCAAGGTCGATAAATACGGCATCAATTATTGTAGACGCATGAACGGCATAATGGAGGTCAGTAACTAATTCGAATAATTGTGTTTCGCATGAACGCCCGCGCTGGAAACCATGTTGGTTAGGAATAAAGTAATTTTGCTCGGTTAAGTACGTCATTACTGCAGATGATATGATGTGTTCTAATAATTTGCAGGGTATGCTGGTGAGTGAAATGGGCCTGTAATTAGATGGCATCGATGAATCACCGGATTTAAATATCGGCGTCACGCGAGCGATTTTCCATGTGTCAGGCACACATCCAGTGTCAATTGACTGCTGAAATAAAGCTACAAAAATACGGGATATGACTGGCTTAGTAATTTTAAGTAACTTCGGGCATATACCATCTGGTCCAGGGGATGAATTGTTTGCAAGACGTTCAATAGCCGATTCGATACCTTCCGGAGTGATCACGATGTCATTCATTGTGGCGTTAATGGAGTCAAATTTTAGATCGGCCGAAATGGGCTCCTCTTCAGTGAAAACAGATCCAAAGAATAAGTTCAGTTCTTCTGCAGCCTCTGACGGTGACAACAGTTTATCGTCTTTAGTTAGATGAATTGGCTGTCCCGAACATTTCCTAGGATTTACCACTTTCCAAAATTTTTTAGTATTGTTTGTTAGCAGCGCAGGTAGATCCTCATTAAAAAATTTGTCTTTAGCTGTTTTTATTTCTCTGTCGCATATCTTTGCATAGTTTCTGTACTCTTCCCATGCAGCATCGGTGCCCGAGAATCTTGCCTTAGAATACAAGCGCTTTTTTTTGTTGATGCACCGCTTGACATGCGAGGTGAACCATGAGTTGTGAGTCGAAGATGTGATTGTAATTGTAGGAATGTATTGGTTTTTTAGTTGCATGAGTTTCTCGTGAACGATTCGCCAGTTTTCATTCGTGTCACGAGAATGGAGGCTGGTGAGAAAATGATCAGAGAAAAACGACAGGTCGGACAGAATGTTCAGTACGTCAGCTCGTTTGTAGTCGTACAATACTTTCATCTGTTTTTCTGGTTTTACCACTTTTATCATGGCCTCGCAGTGTAGAACATTGTGGTCACTAATACAATCTAGTACGTGGACGCGCATATTCTCAGGTTCAGTAGTGAGCACTAAATCAAGAACAGAACTTCCGCGTGTAGGGACAGAGACCATTTGAGTCATGTTAAATAATGAAAGTGTATCAAGGAAATCAATACATTCATTTCTTCTTGTACCACCCGTAGGTGTGCATGTCCGCCAGTCTATTCCCGGATAATTAAAATCACCGGCTAATATTATTGGTGATGTTGGATGTTTGCATTGAACAAAACTAAGTGAGTCATTCAAATTATCGACAAACTCGATAGAAGCGTCTGGCGGACGATAGCACACCCCGACAATACAAGTTTCACCTGCTGACAGTTGCAGTAAAATCCACAAAATTTCTAAGTGTGCGTCTGTGTCTAATAGTTGCGCCTTAAAATGACTTTTTACGGCAATCATTACGCCGCCACCCCGCTGGTATGACCTGTCCTTTCTGAAAATATTGAAATCAGCAGACAAAGCGAGTTCGCCGTTCGATACATCAGCATTTAACCACGTCTCCGTACCGAGAACTAGATCCGCAGTGCAGCATTCAACGATTGTGGCAAGTTGATCTTGTTTGTTCAAGATGCTGCGAAAATTACATACAACGAGAGATAAGGTATGCGCACAACGATTCCTGCGTCAAGCCGTGTTTACACGTGGTTCGTGCCTTGGTATTTGAACAATTGTGCTGTCGTTAGTATTCCCTAATCCGTACAATCTATTTCCCAGGAGAACCTTATCAAAGAGCAGCTTATACTTTTCGCCAGGCTTTCGTTCTACCTTTACGAAATCGCGAAGTTTCTTTCTTATCATCTGTATCCTTGGCGAGAAATCCTCCTCTACCCAGACTCGAGGGGAAGATTTCTGTAGCTTGTAGGCGTTTCTTAGAATGCTACTCTTATCTTTGAAGTTCAAAAATTTCACTACAATCGGCCGCACTCGATCATCTGTGACTCGCCCTACTCTGTGGGCACGTTCTATTTCACCCGATTGAATTCCAAGATGCTGTGTGACAAATTCAGATACTATTTTTTCTGTGTCCTTCCATTTTTCTGCTGTCTGCTCCGGAATACCTTTGAAGACTAGGTTATTCCTTCGCATTCTGTTATTCAGATCGTCAACCAGTAAGTCTGCTTGCTCTGTCTGTTTCGTTTCAAGGCTTTTCAGCTGGGCGTGTGATTCTTGTAGGACCTCGTTCACGCTTGTAACGTCTTTACGTAAGACGTCTATAACGTCAAGTCGCTCTTCTATTTTCGAAAGTCGCCGTTTTGTATCTGTAATAGTCGTTTGAAGGTCCTTCAACTTGCTTGAAGTTTCTTTCTGGAATTTGTCAATTGTCTGTCCTATATCTTTCACCAAAACTAATAGCTGCTCTACTTTGTCAGGCCCTGGATTTGTTTCGATGTCACCAGCGCAAAGCAGTATGTGTGCAACACTGAACAAAACTACAAGTAGACGGCATCCTGGTCTCCAGTAACCAAAACACGCCGTTGAACGGAGCCAGACAGCGAATTGCTGTTTGAGTTGTAAGTGGCGCGCGAGGAAGCGTCCTATGCGCGCGCGATACGTACACACATCAACACCCATAGCAAACAAGCAATAATAGAAAGTTGGGATTTGCAGCCAGTGACAATGGTAATAATCGAGGTGAAATAGGTGCTACACACTTACCTACACAAGGTAAACAGCCACCGTTAATATCGAGTACACGGCCGCAAATCCCGCAAGTCCGTCGTCGCCGCAGCTACTTGTAGGTAACCATGGACCACGGGGTGCCGCACTTGTCGATGCCGTTGACAGCGCAGTGCGAAGGGGAGAACGCACGCGCGATATTTTCAGATGACAGGCCCAGATCCAAGGCCTCTAGATTGGTGATCCGCTATTTGCTCGCAATCAGAAGAACTGGTGCAGCATGCGCAGATCAAGCGTCTTTCAACGATAGCTGGGCTCGGCGTTGAACAGCAGTTGCGTGGTCCACCTACACAAGGTAAACAGCCACCGTTAATATCGAGTACACGGCCGCAAATCCCGCAAGTCCGTCGTCGCCGCAGCTACTTGTAGGTAACCATGGACCACGGGGTGCCGCACTTGTCGATGCCGTTGACAGCGCAGTGCGAAGGGGAGAACGCACGCGCGATATTTTCAGATGACAGGCCCAGATCCAAGGCCTCTAGATTGGTGATCCGCTATTTGCTCGCAATCAGAAGAACTGGTGCAGCATGCGCAGATCAAGCGTCTTTCAACGATAGCTGGGCTCGGCGTTGAACAGCAGTTGCGTGGTCCACCTACACAAGGTAAACAGCCACCGTTAATATCGAGTACACGGCCGCAAACAAGGTGTTGCATTTCTTTTAAAAAACCTTATTGCGAACTCGGAATCAGGGCCTGATCAATTCTCAAACTTCATTTTAAAGAACTGTGCCCTTTCAATAAGCCCATTTCTTACAGCTATGTTCAGAAATTCTTTATTGCAGGGTGCATTACCTGATGACTGGAAACGAGCAAATGTATTTCTTATTTTGAAGAGTGGTGACAAGTCAAGCACTTGCATCTAATGGCCCATTTCGTTAACGTGTGTGTCCTGTAAGACACTTGAGCATATCATATCTCGAACTTGGCAAAGCATCTTCAGACTAACAATTTGTTCTGTCCAACACAGCACGGTTTCCGAAAAGGGTTTTCCTGCGATACGCCACTCGTAGAAATTACACATGACATCGCCGCAACGTTAAATTCCGGTAGCCAAATTGATTGCATTTTTTATACTTTAGCAAGGCTTTTGACACTGTTACACACTCGCTCCTTTTACTGAAATTATCTTGTCTCAATATATCTGCTAACACACTGCCATGGCTGCAAGCTTATCTCTCATGCAGGAAACAACGCACTATCATCGATGGAGCGTCGTCGTCACATGTAGACGTCATTTCAGGAGTGCCACAAGGCTCCATCCTGGGGCCGCTACTCTTTTTCATTTATATCAATAATCTTGCTGAATGCGTGGACAGTCAAGTGAGGTTGTACGCAGATGGCTGCTGTATATATCGTGAAATTAAGTACACTCAAGCTTTCCAACAGCTGCAAAAGACCTTGACTCAGTAATAGCATGGTGCGGTACGTGTAAAATGCAGCTTAACGTGTCAAAGTGCCGTGTTGTTAGGTTTACCAAAAAAAAGCAGCCTTTTATCACAAATTACTTCATGGAAAGGATATCATTATCCATGGTAAATGAATACAAGTATCTTGGTGTTGTCATCAACAGCACACAATCGTGGAATGATCATGTTCGCATGGTATCAGTTAAAGCCAGTGGCGTTCTGAACTTGCTAAGCCGCAATTTCAGAACCGCCCCCTCTGTTCTTGAACAAGTTCTTTACGTTTCAGATGTACGCCCGATTTTAATATATGCTTGCACTGCCTGGGATCCGCGCACAAAGTTAAATATTGATGCATTGGAGCGCATTCAGAAACGTGCCACCCGGTTTGTGACAGGTGATTACGACTTCACCAGAAGGTCTAGCGAAATTGTTAGTTCACTTGGTTGGCCGTTACTCTCCTCGAGGCATAAATACATCAGGCTATGTCTTTTCTGCAACCTAATAAACGACAAAACTGGGATCGATAGAAACAAATATATCAGACCACCAACATACATCTCAACACGATGGGACCATCCTTTGAAAGTGTGTGAATATGTGTGCCAAACATGAGCGCATGCAGATACTTTTTTTCCTAAAACTATACACGAATAGAACAGTCTTCCATAAAACATTGTGACCGCCTCTTCCGCAGCGTTTTCTTCTTTTTTAAAGGAGTATGTGGCCACACAATGATATTGTATGTGGTGATTGATGTATTTTTGATCTGTTTATATTTTTTGTGTGCCGTGAAATTCAACTTGCTCCCACTAATTTGAATGTACTTTGAATTTGTGAACCCCCTACAACAATGGCTCCCAGAGGGCACTGTAGGTATAGGTATAAATAAATAAATAAATAAACTCAAAAGCTACTACGTGCGGCCACATTTATTTTGTAGAAGCATCGAGTGGTTACCATAGGTTCAGCTTTCTGGAATAGACCGCGCTGCACAAGCTAGCACAGTGCATGCACTTCTGTACCCGGCTAGAGAATGTTTTTACCCCCAGTATGTTGTAATGTGAAGTAAAATGGTGATTGTTTACTAGGGCGCGTCCTGCAGGACCCCAATGAAGTTCACTTGATCGGCTGGTCTGCTATAAGCAGAACGTTTCTAAGAAAACTCGTATAGTTTGGAGGAGCACTTAAGCAAGGAGAGGTGTAGATAAAACACTGGATTCAATGGCATTATCCTCACCAAGTGTAACATTGTTTTTCTGGTGAAGTTTTGTGTCTGAACAGTGAGCAGGATAAGCTGGTAAAAACAGATGCAAAATGGGAAGTCTACCACAGCAATCTGTACAGTACTGCTCATTTCATTGAGCAAATTTTCACAGGCTTTGCTCTTCGTTATTGTTAAGCCTATATAAGGTCCACTGCAGGCTGGAAGCCCAACCAATGTTCCCTGTCCTGTATGAGCCATTTTCATATTAGGGTTGATAATTTCTCGATCTCATCGCAATTAATCACCTGCCACCCTCTGCTTCATTTCATGTGTCCAAATATAAATATTTGGCATTTGATCTGTCATCCACCTTTTTGTCATTGCTAACTAATACACTCATTTTTTGATAAACTCTGCTTTCTTGCCATGTCTTAATACTATGTTAATCTTTTTTTTCACTTTTTGAAACATTATCTTTGCTGTGAAGCTAGAAGTTATCAGAAATAACAAAGACATTCTACCTCCTGAGCATATGGCATCATCAATACGAAAATGTCATAAAAGTGAGAAAACATCCTATTTATATTAGAGGCCCTAAAATACTGAAAGAGGCAACAAATAAACTGGTGTTTGTATGAAGGCAGTGACAAAAACTTTGACTACTGTCACTTATTCTTATTCTTGAGACATCTTTTTTAGCACATCTTAACACATATATACACATTTACAATGTTTACCATATGAAATTTGGTACTTCAAAATGAAAATGGTATTCTAAAAGCAGACAAAAAGTGCATAACGTGCAATAGCGGTTCTGACAAATTGAAAGTTTCCATTTTGGATAGGTTTTCGAACTGCTCATTTGTAGCTATGCTGTTACAAAGTTTGATAAATATTGTTTCCTTGAGGGTTGCTTATGTATTCTTTTCGGTTGCAAGGGAAAGAAGCTATTTGAACAATTAATGGGGTGCACTTGTATTAAACTTTTCAGGGCAGACTTTAATTTTCCTTTTGTGTGAGTAGAAACTGGCAGCCAATTATAACTTAATCAATACTCAGGCAATATTCTAAACGCCAGTGTTTCTCATCAACCTGTCTAACAGGTGGCATTGTCACACATTGTAGCTCATGTTCCACAGTTGTCTGTCTTTTCCACATCAATGACGCATTGCACTCCTATTCTTGTGGATAAAAAAAACACTAATGTTCAAGCATGCTGGCATTCTTTCCTAACTAGATTGAAGAATGCCAACTCTGCCACATATCAATGGGCTCTGCAAACTGTTTGAGAGTCGTGTCTTGCTGTACAGCAGGTCTTGAATTGTGTAAAACAGCTGTGTAACACTGAAAGTATGCTCGAATCGACTGAATGGAACACTCATTCAAAACAAAATAAGTTATAGGACAGTGTCGGCACTTTTCATATCAAAAATTATGTACAGAAGTTCATCAAATTTTTGACAAGGCTATATAAATTGAGAAATGTGTGAGCCGAGCCTGACAGGGAAAGAAAGCACGACTATCTTCATTGAGCTGATCAGCTTCCAATGCTCGCAGTTGCTGAAGCAAGCCTGGTCACTGCCACTCATGTGGAAAGATAGCGAAAATATAATATAAATATTTATGTACGAAAAACACACAATGTCATTAAACCAACATTTTAGAGTTTTCTTCCCAACACACTCTAAATACTACAATATTTTGAGATATCTGAAAGTTCTCACAAATTTTACTATTCTCTATATTCGTCCGTCATGCCTTTCACTTAGCGCAACTAAATAAAAATGTCAAAGTGACTATCACGGATGGGAGAGAAGTAAAAGCTGGTGAAAGAGGACCATGCAGGCCATTGCTTGTTTATTCGAATTACATCGTGTCCATACGCTCCTGCCAATAACCTCTGTTTCTTTTATCGAGCACACTCCTAGCAAAAAAGATGGTGAGCTTACAGTGAGGAATTAGGCGAGCCGGAGTCTATAGCCTGGACTTAATCTCTTTCATTCATTCTCGCTGTACTCATTATCTCGCCCATCAGAATTATTGCACCTCACACCGGACTGATCAGTTCATGTCAGGGCTGTACGCAAGATTTTTTTTCAGAAGCTTCTATTTCTGGTATGGTAGACTTTGGCGACTCTTGTTCAATGAGAAGGAGTGTAAATGCTTTAGTGTCACATGAAAAGTCATGGTTTTGTTCTAGTAACAGCACGAGAACTTAAGAAAGCGACAAAAGAGGACAGAAAAGAGCGCTGACTGTCAAGTGATTTTTATTGAAGGTGCAACGACCACTTTTATGTAGAGTACAGCAGTGCTCATGCACGACGACACATGTGAGACCATGATAATATAATCTTAACTGAGAAAAGAATATTCTCTCTCCGAAAAAATAAGTGAAGGTGTACTGATGCACTGATCCTTGGCCTTCCTGATAAAGAAGTCTTTCCACAATCTCTATTTCATTTCTTGTTCATGCTTTTTTTAAAAAACCGTGTTTTATGAAACATATTGGACTGCACTTGCATTTTTTACAGTGTACAGCCATGAGAATACCATAGCCGTTCTTAACATATAATGCATGCTGTTTTTCTCGATCATTGAAGCATTGACCAGTTTGTCCTATGTTTACTTTTCTACATGTCAATGGTATCTCATACACAACTACATATTGGCATTAATAAACCCATTCTCATTACGAATGGTGAAATGATGGCTATTCCTGTTGCTTTTTAGTACACGCACTTTTGAAAGCTTGCAAGGGACGGCAAACAACAAGTTAAAATCATATCTGCTCGCTAACTTCTTCATATGATGAAACACCTTATGTACGTACGGTATAGCATGGAAAGGTCTTTGGTCATTCTGTTTTTAATTTGGTCCTGTTTTGTTTAACTTGACTTTTCGCAGGAGAGTTTCGGAGACGTTTGTGATGATTCTGTTGGGATATCCAGCATTTTTAGTCTTTTATTCTAGTTTTTATTTGTGACCTCACCCTTGCACTTTCGTGACTTCTGAAGTGTGGCCTAAATGCACGTGGTGGCAATTCCTCTTTATACTAATTTTAAATGCACACTATCAAAAGGCAGAACATTCTTAGCACTCCTGGTCTGATCATCTTCATCATCATCATCAGCCTGTCTACGTCCACTGCAGGACAAAGGCCTCTCCCATGTTCCGCCAGTTAACCCGGTCCTGTGCTTGCTGTTGCCAATTAATACCCGCAAACTTCTTAATCTCATCTGCCCACCTAACCTTCTGTCTCCCCCTACTCCGCTTCCCTTCTCTGGGAATCCAGTTGGTGACCCTTAATGACCAGCGGTTGTCCTGTCTACGTGCTACATGTCCGGCCCATGTCCATTTCCTCTTCTTTATTGCAGCTATGATATCCTTAACTGCTGTTTGTCCCCTAATCCACTCTGCTCTCTTCTTGTCTCTTAAGGTTACACCTACCAATTTTCTTTCCATTGCTCGCTGCGTCGTCCTCAATTTAAGTTGAACCCTCTTTGTGAGTCTCCAGGTTTCTGCTCCGTAGCTAAGTACCGGCAAGATACAGCTGCTATATACCTTCCTCTTGAGGGACAGTGGCAATCTACTTGTCATAATTTGAGAGTGCCTGCCGAATGTGCTCCACCCCATTCTTATTCTTCTAGTTACTTCAATCTCGTGGTTAGGCTCTGCGGTTATTACCTGCCCTAAGTAGACATAGTCTTTTACAACTTCGAGTGCACTATTACCTATCGCAAAGCGCTGCTCCTTTCCGAGGTTGTTGTGCATTAGTTTCGTTTTCTGCAGATTAATTTTAAGACCCACCTTTCTGCTCTCCTTGTCTAACTCCGTAATCATGAGTTGCAATTCGTCCCCTGAGTTACTCAGCAATGCAATGTCATCGGCGAAGCGCAGGTTACTGAGGTACTCTCCATTAACTCTTATCCCTAACTGTTCCCACTCTAGGCTTCTGAAAACGTCCTGTAAGCACGCAGTGAATAGCATTGGGGAGATTTCGTCCCCCTGCCTTACACCCTTCTTTATTGGTATTCTGTTGCTTTTTTTATGAAGCACTATGGTAGCAGTTGATCCCCTGTAGATTTCTTCCAGAATGTTTATATATATTTCATCTACGCCCTGATTCCGCAGTGTCTGCATGACGGCTGATATTTCTACTGAATCAAACGCCTTCTCGTAATCTATGAAGGCTATGTATAGTGGTTGGTTATACTCTGAGCATTTGATATACTCTGAGCACCTGATTGATAGTATGAATGTGGTCAATTGTTGAGTAGCCTGTTCTAAATCCTGCTTGTTCCTTTGGTTGATTGAATTCTAATGTTTTCTTTACTCTGCTAGCAATTACCTTTGTAAATAGCTTGTACACTACAGAGAGCAAGCTGATTGGTCTGTAATTCTTCAAGTCCTTGTCATCTCCTTTCTTATGTATTAAGATGATGTTAGCGTTCTTCCAAGACTCTGGTACTTTTCCCGTCAGGAGACACCTCGTAAATAGAGTGGCTAGTTTTTCTAACACAATCTGTCCTCCATCTTTCAGCAGATCTGATGTTACTTGATCCTCACCAGCAGCTTTGCCTCTGTGCATGCTCTCCAAAGCTTTTCTGACTTCTTCTATCATTACCGGTGGGGTGTCCTCTGGGTTACTGCTAGTTCTTATAGTATTAAGGTCGTGGTTGTCTCGGCTACTGTACAGATTTCTGTAAAACTCCTCCGCTATTTTAACTATCCTATCCATATTGGTAGTTAATTTGCCTTTTTTGTCCCTTAGTGCATACATCCGCCTTTAGCCTATCCCAAGTTTCCTCTTCACTGCTTTGACGCTTCCTCCGTTTTTCAGAGCGTGCTCAATTCTCTCCTTGTTATACCTTCTTACATCGCATACTTTACGTCTATTAATCAGCTTCGAAAGCTCTGCCAGTTCTATTTTGTCTGTTGTACTTGACACTTTCATGATTTGACGCTTCCTAATTAGGTTCTTCGTTTCCTGGGAAAGCTTGCCGGTGTCCTGTCTAGCTACCCTGCCTCCAACTTCCACTGCACACTCCGTGATGATACTCGTCAGATTATCATTCATTGTATCTACGCTAAGGTTGGTTTCCTCGCTAAGAGCAGAGTACCTGTTCTGCAGTGACACTCTGAATTCCTGTACTTTCCCTCTCAGTGCTAGCTCATTGATTTGCTTCTTGCGTATCAGTCTCTGTCGTTCCTTCTTCAAGTCTAGGCGGATTCGAGCCCGTACCATTCTATGGTCACTGCATCTTACCTTGCCAACCACTTCCACATCCTGCACGACTCCTGGGTGTGCAGTCATTATAAAGTCTATTTCGTTCTTATTTACGCCATTAGGGCTCCTCCATGTCCACTTGCGGTTTTCTCGTTTTCGGTAGAAGGTATTCAAAATACGCAGATTATTGCGTTCTGCGAATTCTACTAGTAGCTCTCCTCTGGCGTTTCTAGTGCCGATGCCATAATCTCCTACTGCCTGGTCTCCAGCCTGCTTCTTCCCTACCTTTGCATTAAAGTCGCCCATTACTATAGTATACTGTGTTTTCACCTTACTCATTGCCGATTCCACGTCTTCATAGAAGCTTTCAACTTAAGCGTCATCATGGCTAGATGTAGGCGCGTAAGCCTGTACTACCTTCATTTTGTATCTTTTATTCAGTTTAATTACAATGCCTACCACCCTTTCATTAATGCTATGGTAATCCTCTATGTTGCCAGCTATGTTTCTGTGAATGAGGAACCCTACTCCCAGTTCTCTTCTGTCTGCCAAGCCCCGATAGCAAATGACGTGCCCATTCTGTAGCACAGTATAGGCCTCATCTGTCCTCCTAACCTCACTCAGCCCTATTATATCCCATTTATAGCCTTCTAGCTCCTCGGATAATACAGCTAGACTTCCCTCACTAGATAACGTTCTAACGTTAAACGTTGCTAAGTTCAAGTTCCAATGGTGGCCTGTCCGTATCCAGAGATTCCTAGCACCCTCTGCTGCTTTGCAGATCTGACCGCCGCCGTGGTCAGTTGCTCCGCAGCTGGTGGGAACTGAGGGCCGTGAGTTAATTGACGAATGCCTACGGGAGGGGGTGGCCAGATACTGCACCAGGGTGGCCAATCCTTTTCTGGTGAGATCATCGGTGCGTACCGGCTTTAAGCCGGTACGATCAGACAGTAGTGGGAATGCTCCATGCATGTCTTCCTTATTGTTGTTCAGCAGCGTTGGCGGCCACCCACCACGGAGCCCAACGAGGGGACGCTACAAGGTTACAAATGCTGAAACCTGCAGACGCCAGCCGTACAACGCCACTATAACCCAATGCGCCTAGACCAAGGTAGGCTATTTGCACAGGGTTAACTCTAGCTGCCAGGAAGTTTGGAAGTAAACGGAAGAGAGTAGAAGACAGGACAGATAAATAGTAAGAGATAAAGACGAAGATGTAGGGAGATAGAGATAGGAAAAGGCGACTGCCGATTCCCCCGGGTGGGTCAGCTCAGGGGTGCCGTCTACGTGAAGCCGGGGCCAAAGGGGTGTGTTGCCTCTGCCGGGGGGCCTTAACGGTCCAATCACCCAGCGTCGGCTCAACCCCCACGATCCCCTTTTCCTCGGACACGGCAAAGCCACGCACGGCTAGGCGTGGGAGGGAGTCGAAACGCCCCCGTTAGTTCGGGTTCGTGGTGTCGCTACACACCAAACGCCTACTTGCGCAGGCGCCCCTGCGTCGGTTCTAACTTTTAACTCCACACAAATGGTATCAGCACCGACTCGTGGTGCTAACATTCTTTATTTAGCTTTGGTTTGCAACCCCGACGCCGTTCAGTCGGATATGTGTGCTGATGGCCCGAGTGACCACAAGATGGTGTTATTTGACCTAACCTTTCAGGTACCCACTAGTCGGCCTTCAACCAAATATATTCGTAATTACAATGAAGCAGACTTCACAAAAATCAATCGGGAATTGCAGTCTTTTCTTGTGTATTTTGAGGAATTCGCTTCCATGTAAAGTATCGAGAGCAATTGGTTATTTCATAAACAAAAATTGCTGTATCTTGTTGACAAATAAGTGCCACTAGTTCGCATTCGGGGCAACGCCGACGAATTATGGTTCACGAACTCCCTCAGAAAGGTTTATAACAAAAAAGCGCCTTTTTCGGGCTGCAAACCTCTCAAACTGCAATTCCAAGAGGGAAAAGTATTTCACATGTCTCTGAGAGTACAATCACTTGTTGCGGCAATCAAACAAAAATGTTCCTATATTGATCTTCTTGGCATCCTTCATGATAACCCACAAGAATTTTGAAAACTCCTACTAACCATCTCTGATAGCACCAGCAAATATGAGCGTTATCAGAAAAAGAAAAGTCAACGTCTAAACACTGAATACCATTGTCTTTTGGCAATTCAAACGTAAACTTGAGCCCCTAAGAATGATGTTTGAAGACATTGAGCACAGCTTCAATGTTGTCATTAAAACACATTTGTCCAGTTTTTTCAACAAGCACAAAGTAATCTTCAATATAACTATACACACTGAGTGCAGGTACACATGCAAGGCTAGCAGAAAGGTTTTTGTCAATAACACATAAAAAGATGTCACAAAGAAGTGGGGCCAATGATAAACCGATACATTTGCGGCTGTGTTAGATTAAGAATGGCCCATCGTGCTTCATGGTCGTCCAATTGAGATACAATTCTAAATGTGTAGTAAAGTTGCCAGAGTTCATGCTTATAATATTCTGAAAATGCACTTCCTGTTCTTCAAAACAATTCTTCACAATAAAAGCAAGGCCATCACAAGGAACAGAGTAATAAAGGTCCACATTTATTGAAAATCAAAACACGTTGCAGCGAAAATTTTCCAGTAGTGTTTGGACCAAATCGAAGGAGCTTCTTACGATAAACAGATATTAAAAAGTTCATTTTTCTGTTCTGCCTTTTAATAGTGGGCATTGAAAATTAGTAAAGAGAGGAATCACCACCACGTGCATGAAGGCCTCTCTTCAGAAGTCATGTTGGCACAAGGATTAGGTGACCTTTAAAACCACATTAAAAGACTAAAAGATGCTGGATATCCAAACAGCATCATCACACCCGCGTGCTAAACCCTCATGCAGAAAGACAAGTCAAACAAAACAGGACCAAAATAAAAACAGAATGACCTAAGACCTTTGCATGCTATACCGTACGTACATAAGGTGTTTCACAATATAAAGAAAATAGCGAGCACATATGATTTTTATTTGTTAATTGCCATCCCTTGCAAGTTTGCAAAATTAGGTGTACTGAACAGCATCAGAAACAGCGATTACTTCACCATTAGTCACGAGATTAGGTATACTGAATGCCAATAAATTTTGTGTATAAGATACCGTTGACATGTGGAAACGTAAACATAAGGCAAACTGGGCAATGCTTCAATGATCGAGCAAGGCAGCATGCTTAAAATGTTAGAATGGCTATGATAGTCTAATGGCCGTACACTGTAAAGAATGTCAGTGCAGTTCTATGTTTCATAAAACACTGTTTTTGAAAAAAGCAAGAACAAGAAATGAAAGGGAGATTGTGAAAGCATTTTCTTATCAAAAAGGCCATGGATCAGTGCATCAGTACACCTTCACTTATCCTTTCGTAGGAAGAATATTCTTTTCTCAGTTAGGATTATTATATCATGGCGGTGATCGCGTGGTGATCACCGCCATGATTAGCGCGGTGATCGCCTTCCGAAATAACGGGACCTGTGACAATTATACTGGCGTCTGCGACAGGACCTTTTGGTGCACAGTATCTCCAAAGTGATGAGAAAGAGCCTTGAGTCGTTCATAGAGCTATGCGAACAACTTTTCTGCCTTGCTCAGGGCTGAGTGAAGTCGGCCAAATATGCAAACATAAGCGTGGTTTGGCATGGCTGCCTCAAAAATTGTATTCAATTGCAGCCCAATTGAAATAGTGCATCCAATATAATTTACGTATTACATCAATTTCGTGGCTGAGTTGCCATATGCAAAATTAATTCTTCTTTTTTTCTCTGTCATCCGAGCCCTGAGACTAGAGCTTTTTCTTAAAGAATCATCCCATACCATTGTGGCTCCGTGGTTTAATATATGAAACAGTGATAATGTAGTGTGCCATAGTATCGCTGCGACGAAAAGAAGCTGGTACAATTGCTATGCCTCAAAATACAAGTAATAGTTTGACCGATCACTTCACACCAAAGGAGAGCTTTCTTTAGCAGTTAAGCTGTCGAAAATGTTCAAGATTAGCGCTCGTGTTGTGCACACTCTTCCATATTTTTCGTTATTTTGCGATGTTTTGCTTATACGCTCGCTGGTAGCATAATCTGGTACTTTTAAAGAGGTATACATGTCAAGTGGTAGGACTAAGTTAATAGCGGACAGGCGTAGGTGGACTGTTATGGCTATGCGCATTTATTACTAATAAACCATGCACGTGTATATGCTTAGTTATTGTATTTTACGAGCTGTCGTAATGTGTTCACGAGGTCTGGTGTATGTCGCTATCAGAGCAAGGGGTATCTGAGATTAAAAGTACACACCCGTGTGACTATGCTGGGTCACGTTTTCCAGGGCGTAGCCAGTGTTTATTTCTGGGTGATGTGTCGAACCCAAGGTGTGTTTGAACCGGTATTATTGTATTGGATTGGATTGTACAGTTTGAACCCAACTTTGCGGCAACGCCTAGCAGCTTATACTACCACCAAATTTAATTAGGACAAAATTTGTGCGCTTCTTTGCCTCTTTACAGCCGTCATTATGACTTGGTACTTACGCGTCATTCTCGCCCATACACTCGTGGCTTTTCACCAATGTCGAGTTCAAGACTAGTGCAGCTGATACCGTCCGGATCTTCGGGATGATGAAATGAAATAGATTCTGTTACCGGATCAGCTGATGCAGGTTTTCGCAATTTTGCGAGGATCACCTGATTTTTCTTGCTGATTCTTTGTAACGGTGTCTTTTGATCGTGATCAGAACCCTCTAGTTGTGTTTGGCGCCGATTCACGAACACGTTTGGTGAAGACGTTAGCTTAATCACAGCCTGAGAGTCGGAAGTTACGATGCGCAGATCGCGACCGTCTTATTCTCTCCGCTATGATAGGTGTCCGTGTGACACGCAACGCATGCTTAGCACAGTCGTAGGAAGTAGTACGCTTGTTTTGTAGGCTATACAGACAGCTGGTGTTGTATAAAAGCTATCAATTGCACGCTACTTCATTAAAAATTTCGCTTCACAGTCTTTCGCGCCAACCACGACCTCTGTCGTGATACCAGCTCACCAAGCTAAGCGACAGCAGATTTTGACATTTGCTTGTTGACTACACCATCGCTGATTTTCTGAGTGCTAAATATCTTTTTTTATTAAGGCTTGAAATAGTTTTTAGTTTTGTTGTGAATAAAAACTTCCCTGCTAACATTTCACGTGATTTTTTCTGATTTCACAAGGGTTGCTGATTGGGTGAGTTGGTCATCCATGAATGTAGCTTGTATTAGCGCAGTACATAAAAGAAAGAGTCACGACACAGACGTAGAGATAGGTAGGCACTAATCGTCGACGCTCCCTTACCGAGACCTGTACTTCGAACAACCTAATATACTGTCTTAATTGGGTAACCTGTTGAAAAAAACATATAGGCATAACTGGGCAGCCAATTCGGGTAAGACTGAACGGCCAATGTGCAGACACAAAGCACAACTTACCAAAAGCAGTAGCCGGTTACTTCGACCAACAGGACCACAACTTCCAACAAGCAAATCTTTTTGCTCTACAAATGAATTTTAGGTCACCACAAGACAGGAAACACATCGAATCATATTTGATACACAAATGTGTCTCTAAACTTATGAGGAATCAATGTAGCACCTGGCAATTTAGAAGTGCTGAAAGCCATAGCATATTTGCGGCAGCATTTCGAGATGAGAAACGTTCAACTTTCAAGTAGACATAACAGGTATTACATGTTTTCCCTCCTAGCCCATGTATTGTGCTAACATTATTCTCTCTGAATTTTTTTAAATTTTAATTTTACATTTGAATCTGTCTATATACAAGTGCGAAGTTTTTATTTTCGTAGAACCTTGCAAACACAGCTTTTTTTCCATTATTTCGCTTCAAAAACCACTCCTACAGCGCTTCGTTAAAGTCATCGCCAACCCTCAAAGTTGTCTGCGTCTTTTTTTTCTCGCCTGTTAACACTAATATCCCACCTAACCCACGCTACCATACCCCACCTATAATATCAAAAATTTGTGTCACAAAAGTACTATTGTCTGCAGCAAAATAATGGCAATAAATTCGAGGATTCCAGATGGCTAAAAAGACCATCTTACGTGCACCATCTCTTACGTGCCCCTCATTACAGGCTGTCTAATGAATAAAGAAAAATTGTGAAAATGCTAAGACAGACAAGGCGCCCGTCTTGAACTACATACCATCTCAATAATGCATGCAAGCTTTTGCAACAATCTCCTGTAACAAGAGTCCTGGAAGCAATTGGGCACGATTTAGCAATACACAATAAACAATTGATAAGACTGATTTCCGAAGTTGTGTAATTGCTTCTACGCCAAGAACTTGGAAATATTCAGTTGATATTTATGATTATCAAATAAATATATTGTCTAATTTTACATTTTAACAGTAACACGTGTGTGCCTTATGTATGCATGCATTGATGTATAACTATATTGCAAGCTTTGAGCGGTAAATAATATATCCGTTTCTGCAAAAACCACAGATCCCTTGAAGATCCATAGCGCATGCCAAGAGAATTTATCTCAGCTTGTCATCTGATGTGAAGACAATTGAAACATGCTGACCACGATTATAGGTAATAGAAAGCATGACGTTTTGGCTCCCACACAGGAGCCTTATTCATAATTGACAAAGATTGTGCTTTTATTTTTGGCCAGTGTGTGGTTTTCAATGTTTTCATAGGTGTTTCTGACCAGACGGGTGTAAGCTTGTCATTTAATAGAAAATGCCATTGGAGGTGGTGGTCTAAACTGTTATTCTTCGTATATGTAAAAGTGTTTAGACAAGTTTGAAACCCAAGGTTGAGAGAGGCGCCTTCAATATTTATTAAACCAAAACGAATTAACGAAATCAAAGCATAGTGAAAACAATCTGAATAAAATAAAATAAAATGTGCTCTATCACATGAACTAATGATCGAATCAGGGCTCGCACAGTTAAGCTACAATCAACCATGAAAATTTGTTCAAAATTACAGTTAAGATTAACGAACGGCTTGGGATCCGGCCACATCAGGCAACCTATGTTGCGTGTGTATAACGTAAGCGCAAGTGCAAGCTTTGCGAGCTCTACCTAAAACGAGGAAACATGCTGCACGCGAACTCGACTAACATGGTAGTTCAAAAGATGCATGCCGGCGCGGATGCATACACCGGCATACGTTCGGCTATCCGCAGTAATTTCTGATAGCAGTTTGGAAAAATAACGTACAACATATGAAGCTGTCTTAGATACGTTGACTCCTACAGCACACAATATGTACAGACATGCAAAAAATTTCCCCAAATCAACAGATCCAAGCATACGCACCCTTGGGCGTGATCAACACTTACAGCTAACAAACGCCGGCTTCACCCAACAATTATTCAAGAAAAGTATTGATCCATTGCGAGAAGAGCTCCCTGCCGATACCACTGCCGACAGAAGCGGGCGCCGGCTCAACTCGGCTTAAATCTGCCGCCGAATTCCCACTGCGCATGCACGCGTGGATACAAAGCTAACTTGCCGTGAGCAGGAAACAAACCTCTTCGAATAACGTAGATTCGGTTTCAGCTCATGGCAAGTCATCTTTTCACCCACTTACTTTCCTGACATTTGCATTACGATTCGGTCTAATACCTTCCCCTATACTTTACTTGCCATTGTTGTCTGTTAGATCTCGTTAATAATGTGTCAAAGCATGGAAAAACGAGCCCTTAAGTATACACTTCTTTCCCTTATCCATTAACGAGGGTCTCGTACTGGTAGACTTGGTGCCTTGGGTTGTATACGAGGGACTATTGGTCGGCTACCAGCTCGTAAGAAGCTGACGTGGTACGTGACACCGCACAGGCTCTTAAAAGAGTGTGCCACCCTCGTCGCCATGGCTACTGGTGGCACTGACTGACACTCACATGTTTAAATTCACATATATACTTAATAAAGTGGCTGGGAGGATACCTGCGATGGTAGCTCAGTGGTTGAGCATCAAACGCGTTATTCGAAGGTCGCAGGTGCGGTTCCTGCTAACGGCAAGTTATCTTTTCAACCAGTTTTATTTCTTCACAATTACATGACATTTTTGTCTAATACCTTCCCCTATAATTCCCTTTGCATCATTGTCTGTTCGATCTTGTTGATATTGTATTAAAACACAGAAAAAGAAGCCCTTAAGTGCACACTTTTTTCCCTTATCCAATAACGAGGGTAACGTACTGGCAGACTTGGTGCCTTAGGTTGTATACGAGGGACTATTGGTCTGCTGCCAGCTCGTTATAAGCTCACGTGTTATGAGACGCCACACAGGCTCTTAAAGATCCCTGAAACGGTTTTTTCACATTGCATTTTTGATTAGACCACAGCTTGAGCAAATCATTGCCACCGTTATTCAAGTGAAACTCCCATTATTAACAGAGCTACGAGTACTGAAAAGGAACCCTCCTCCTCTGCTCCACCTTTCACCCTCAACTTTTCCTTCGAGTGCTCCGGCTTTAGCTCCGCCTTCGCGGAGCCTGCGTCACGATGTGACCTGGCAGAACGCGTGCGTCTGCCAGGTCACATCGTGTGTCTGCCAGGTCGTCTGCTTCCGGTAAGTCAAAGTCAAAGCAGAGCCACTGGCAGTCAGGCGCTTGACCGCGACTGGGCCAGATAGGTCATCGTCTGTTTGTGCACTCAACGCGAGCACCCTATGTTTTATGTCACGGCGCTTTGGACCACTTCTCACCATAGACCCCGGACTTGAAGAGCGTTTGCGCCGAATAAGCGATGAAATGGTTTTCGAACCATAGAGCGACACATCGTTTCGCGATTCTGCGCTTCGTGGCGAAGATGACAGCAGTGATCCGCTGCCACCTGACTCACCGGACGTCTTTGACGATGTCAACGATCACGGGTAAGTGTATATGGTTTAAGTAGGCCGTTTTGTTCGATACTTATTAGTTCTCACGTCCGCGTTTGCTGTGTCGTGCGTGTAACATGTACATTGTGCTGCATAATCACGAGCGTAGAAACAATTTCGTCATTGTCTTTCATTTTGCGGCGTTTGTTAGGTGTCCACGATAACGTTAACTTAGGCCGATTTTCGCGAGTGCAGGTGCGACAGCAGGCTTTGTGGATGTTTGTTCCTTCACACGTGTGTCAGAATACTTCAACTGCGTCGTCACTATGGTTGCATTCTCTCTACGTAACCATCCATTTGACATTGCCTTGATCACCAGAGTGAGAAGCCTTCAGCTGTGTCGTCACTATGGTTGAATTTTCTCTGTTTCACTGAGCTTTCGACGTTGCTTCAATTCAGTGAAGCTCTCTCGTTCGATCTACACAGTGGCTGCCTTTGTGCTTCCAGACAGAACACACACACGTTAAAATAGATTTGATGCCAGTTTGACAATAAGCTTTTGATGCTGTGCTAAGAATTGGTGACTACCCGCCATGGTGGTTTAGTTGTCATGCTACTGAACTGATAACCCAATGGACGCTGAATCCAAT
Source organism: Rhipicephalus annulatus (assembly GCA_013436015.1). NCBI lineage: Eukaryota > Metazoa > Arthropoda > Arachnida > Ixodida > Ixodidae > Rhipicephalus > Rhipicephalus annulatus. The sequence goes on from WOVY01000842.1 coordinate 214,699, forward strand.
TTCGCCCGTGGCGGCTGCATTTTCAGTGGAGGCGAAAATCGTTGAGGCCTTGTACTTAGATTTAGGTGCATGTTGAAGAACATCAAGTGACCGAAACTCTTGGCATATTTCACTATTACGTAACTCAGTATTATTGCAACACTGTTTTGGAACTTTGAAACCAAACCAACATCATCAGAATGAATGCATGTCACTGATTCGAGGTCGATGATGTTAAAAAGCGTGTGTGCCTCTGAGCAATGAGCTCCTCCATAGATGGCCATTCATAGGTGAGGGATATATGCCAGGGCTTTGTGTTTAATTGCTCGTGAAGCTCTCCTAATATAATGAAAGTTCACGGAGGTCCATGGCATGTTCCAATAGCTCTTAGCATAGCCTGCATGGTGGGGAGAGACAAAGTCACTATCATGCAAGGACACAAGATAAAAGTAACTACCATATTATATGGATGGTAATTCAACCTACCTCATGAATGATATAAATCCATACATTGTGTGACAATAAAAAATTATCTGGTGCAGCTGGTGACGACCATGAACATGAGAAACACGCATGCTGTGGCATGTTTACAATTTATGTTTCGCTTCAGGTTCTGGTTTTAGCATATATTTATTGCACGATTCTTTCGATTTTTTGAAAACTGTTACCTTTTATTGCTTGTCATCTGATGTGCCATAGTTTGTTAGAAGCGCATCTATTCAATAAACAGCCAACACTCCTTACCAGATGCACACCCTTTTTTTTGAACAGTTATTACTAGCTGCACCCGCTGGAAGCTCCTCTGCAGTGCTGACATTAGAAAAAGTAGAGGGTCACCTTCAAGCCTCCTTATATAAAAAAATGAAAACCAGCTGGTACAGAAACCAAGAAATGCATAGAGTATGTTAATTGTGCTCTTTCATTGGTACTGTAGTCGTAATTGTGACATATGTGTGAAAAATACAGTTTTGTACGTGCAGTAACCCAACCTACAACCTTCACATTAAAATGCCCGATCATTTACCTTATTTAAACTACACTGCCGGATATTGGGTTCTGATGCATTGTACAGGAACTTGCTTTTAATGTGATAACATAACAGATCTCAGATGACAGAAATTTTGGTGTCAGCTCTGTTTGATATAGTCAACTGTGCAATAGAAAAGTTTTTCTGAGAGCAATGTCTCTACTGAAAGTATTTGAGGATGCGCTTTCTTGTAACGTCAAAACATGTTTGCGCAACCAATGTGGTGATGGGGACAAATTGTTTTGAGTCACTTGTGTTCATATTCGTAGAAATGAAAAACAGATGCAGACTTAAGGAACACATACGTAGAACCAGTGCTCGTACTGTGTATGAGTTTATTGATTGTTTCTGCACATGTTTTTTTGCTACAATTATGAAGAAAGAAATACAAATGTTTCAGCAAATTTTCGGTACAAGTTTCTTCAAAGTTACACCAGTCCTGGGATTTCTTCTAAGCTAGTATGTTATTGCTGGTTCTCTTCAATATTGGAATTATATCGTGCATGCAAGAGGGAACTTGCAAGTTGCAAGTGCGTCTATCATGAATACAAGTTAACAGCCAGTTTTTAAGAAGTTACTCATGTGTAAATATCAACCTTTTCAGGTAATTTATAAGAGTGGGCCAAATTACTATACATGTGCCACACTAACTTCATAAACAGGGTACATGCTTACCTTTACTAACGTGCCAAACTTCTTACCAGTGTGGCATGTTTGCCTTGTGCTTGTGGTGGTACAGCTTGACACTAAAATGTCGATCTTGAAAAATTATGCCTAATAAGTCCCTAGGACCTGCTGTAATGGGCACACAAACTGCTTTTTACAAGAGTGATAAAACTCCCCCCCCCCCACCTTGCATCCAACGTTCCTTCTTGAAACAGTAATTTTACGATTTAACGTGAAGATATACTTTTATTAGCTTAATGCTCCCTAGATCCATTTGCATATTTTGCACAAACTTATGGTAATTGTTGTCAACGAGCGTGTGTGGATACCTAGATTCTGAACAGCAGTCGGTCACTTAGCAAGTCCTTGCGTTTCCATTGAGACATTTTAGAGGACTTCGGTTGACGGTGAACAACCGTGTAGCAAGAGATCTCTTGTTAGCACTTGAAAAGTATACTAGTAGCACTGCAAGTGTAACTCTCAGACTTACACCAGCTCAGTGTGTAAAACACAGCCATTCTGCATGGCACAATATACGTGAGATACTTGGCGCTGTAGCCAGGAGAGTCACATCGCTCATCACCGAGTGCATCTACCATGGCTGCTTGTTTTTTGAGGAATAGCTGGAAAGACAGATGGCACATTGCTAAGGTTCTTTTAGTATTCCAAAGTATAATCTGGGGGCGGGAACTCTCTCTACCTCCCATATATTCGCTCTCAGCAGCGGAAGCGCTGCTTTTACCACTGGTGGTTGCCGGGCATCCTACTAGAAATAAAGCACGAAAAGAAAATTTGTTGCATGATGTCACTGGTTAGGTCGACAAATCAAGAAAAACGACAAAAATTGAGAGAAAGAGGCATGCCGTTGAAGCCCTCCTTTCCCACTTCGTATGCAAGTAGAATGCGCTCGCGCCTTCTTGCAGGTCTGCTGACCGCTTGGCAATACGGCCATAAAATTTTGGTAATATTTTTTGAATCTTTATTTGTGTTTCTGAAGAAGCAAATGTTAGGCTGACTGATTTAACAGTAAGACGAAACTCCATTGACACGAATGAAATGCATTTTATTGCATGTTTTGCATAAAAACAAGTACATACATGTAGTGTGAAAGTGTCGATCTATAGATGCAGTTTCAATTTACAACTGACATAGGGACATAATGAGTGGACATTGGACCCAATATCTGAACCAATGTTAAAATCATTAACAATCGTGGATAGGACACATATTTCACTCAATCACGTTTGTTATGACGACGGGCGTACAAATTGAATACTAAACGCGCCTGAAGTTGAGAGGCATGAAGAGGCTTGAAGTGATCAGAAGTTCTTCGGGAAAGAACGTCGCTGGAAACAGTGTTTCGGCAAGTTCACTTGTCCTCGTGAGAGCAACAGCGTTGCCTTGACGAAGAAAAGTTCACTTGTCAAAATGCTGCCTCCCTCGGCATAGTATTAAGAAGCATTTAGTCCACCACCTGTATTTGAGTGACATCATTAGAAGTAAGAACTCACAAAATTCGATACCACGGCTACAATGCTGCCTCCCTCGGCAATAGTATTAAGAAGCATTTAGTCCATCACCTGTATTTGAGTGACATCATTAGAAGTAAGAACTCACAAAATTCGATACCACGGCTACAAGAATTTCATAAGCAGGAAGCGGCCTATGATTATTTGACATCTTTTGAACTAGTTGCCCAAAGTAAAAGTAGCTAAAACAATGTAGCCGAGCCAACTTTAATTCAAGCCTTTCAATAAACCCATTTTTTCGACAAAAGCTTGGCTGCCGTCTTCACCAATTAGTCAAGCGACAGTGCACTTCCCTTATTCCAATCTGGCTTGTGGTGAACTAGGTTTGGTTATATGTACTCATGAAAAATCAGTACTTGCTCCAGTAATTGGTCCAAGTTTTTGTGCTCACCGATTGCTTTTAGGAAACGCTGAAACCTGCAGGTCGCGGGATCAAATCCCGGCTGTGGCGGCTGCATTTCCGATGGAGGCGGAAATGTTGTAGGCTCGTGTACTCAGATTTGGGTGCACAATAAAGAACCCCAGGTGGTCGAAATTTCTGGAGCCCTCCACTACGGCGTCTCTCATAATCATATAGTGGTTTTGGGACGTTAAACCCCACAAATCAATCATCAGGAAACGCGGAAAAACCTTCGCGGAACCTGAAATCTCTGGGTTAGCACTCCACAAAACCGCAAAAAACATGTGTTGCCCGAATGAACCATCTTCGACGAATGCATGGTTTACTTGTTCGGCATAGCTCACTGGGGTTCATTCACTGCCCGCCACAAGATGCCGCCTTTATCTTTCTCGTAATTGACACGGCAACAAACCGAGGTAACTGAGCGAGATCCAGATTCTAATATCGCTGAGTCAGAGGCAAAAAGGAGCGGAGGCAAGCGCTACGAATGCGAGTCAATCACTCGTTGTGCTTATCCCTGATCTAAAACTCACGAAATAAGGAATAAGAAAAACATATAAACAAAAGAGAAGTTCTTCACGGGATGTAGACTTTTTTTGTTTGTAAAAACATGTTATGGCCAATAAATGCGAACATTCACATCAACCTCGCTCCGTTCAACCGGATGTCAGGATGCCCAGCAACTTCTATGAGCGTGCATGTTCTTTGAAAGTGAAACTAGCGCCAAGTTTATGGAGCCTGGTATAGTAGCAATGATGTTTTATGCCAACATGCCCATGAGTATTCCACCACTGCTACATATTTACTGCTGTACAAGTTCATCACTTCGAACTCAGTTCCATCATGAGTATTCATAGTACAAAGTAAGGTAAATAAGGCAGTATGCTAAAACTGTTTGTAAAACTATTATTTTTCCAGATGACTGGTTCCTAAATTTTGATGTTGTCATGCAAAAATATTAGGCTTCTCTTTCGCAAGAGAAGTATGAGCATTTGTGTTCATGCTATGTAATATGTCTATAAGTCTTGCTATAGTTATATTTAGATGTTGATCAATAAGTGCACCTGTTTTACTTCAGGGAGCAAGTACACTCTCTGGTAGTTGTAGAAGGTGCACTCCGTGATGACTTGAGCACCAAGGCATTGGATGGTTGCAGCCACCACGCAGCCCTAGTAGAGCATGCCAGCGGCCAAGAGAAAGTTGCCGGCTGTAGCTCCACTTCCTCAAACAAGTGGCTGGCTTCTCCATCAGAACTTGTGACGTTGCTCGCACACCCTCTCTACAACGACCAGAGTTCCCATGACGCTGAAGTTCAGGTTACCAACTATTGACCACATATTTATTTATTTATTTTTTCAAAATACCTTACAGACCCAACAGGACATTGTGTAAGGGGAGCATAAAGGGGATACATACATGAATTGGTACACTTTCCATACAAACAATAACAAGAACAGAAAGTCAAATAATATAAAAATCCTAACAGGAATAAGAATGAGAAAATATTAATAATAAGTTTAATAGGAAGAGAACGGCAATGAACATCAGATGAGTATACGCGTGAGATAATGATTTAAAACAAGCTAAAAAACAAGCACATATTGTGAATAGACTTTCAAATATTTAAAAGAAAACATCACTGATTAAAACACAAGAGAAAAGAATGGCATGTTAGTATTCGAACCATCAAACAAAATAAGTTTTAAGTGAGAGAAAAAAAAAACGAGATACTAGTAGTGAATAAACGGGTAGGTGCCGATTTTGATATGAATCAAACGTGCAGTTAATCTTGTAAATGGGTGAGTAAAAGGTGCCGGAATTCGTCCCGATTGCGTTCTGCAACGATTTCATTTCGAAGGCTGTTCCACATGCAAATGACACGGGGGAGTGCAGGTAAGTTTAAAATGTATGCTTTACCGTACATGCGCGTGAATGAAAGCTGACTATTTGGTCTCTTTGATCTGAATGCAAATGTTTGCAATGTCAATGATAATAACCTTGTTTCATGTACGTATTTATGGAATAATGAAAAGAGGTTTAGATCACGTCGGCTGCTCAAAAGGGAAAGTGATTAGTTTTTTTTTTAATTTGTGCTATGCTTGCGCTACGGTCGTAGTTTTGTGAGATCAATTTAGCGGCTCTATTCTGGATCGATTCCAGCATGTAAGTTAAATAGCTGTAATGTGGGGACCAAAATGCAGAATCAAATTCTAGCTGAGGGCGAAAAAATGTTACGTAAGCTAAAGCACGTATATTTGTGGGCGTCTTCCGTAGATTGAGGCGTATGTAGCCTAATGATCGTGAGGCGTCACTGCAGATGTTGGCGATGTGGGTACTCCAAGAAAGGTTAGATGTGAAGGTTACACCTAAATATTTAAAAAGTCAACAGAAGATACGGTATTGCTATTAATAAAGTTATAAAACACAGAGTTAGAATGTTTGCGAGAGGACATTACTTTACATATATTTAAATTATGGGACATTATCCAACTATTACACCAATTGCTCATGAGGTCGAGGTCAATTTGAATTAATACGTGGTCACAAGTACTAAATATTGCTGAGTAAATTATACAGTCATCAGCGAAAATGCGCAATTGTGAGGATAAATTACTTGGTAAGTCATAATTATAAATAAGAAAAAGCAGTGGACCGGGAACACTCCCTTGCGGCACACCAGAACAAACGTATGAAAGTGAAGATGAAAAGTCATTAACACTGATGAATTGCTGCCGGTTAGTAAGAAAGTTTCGTATCCATGACAAAGTTGATGAAACTATACACAAAGAAGAGAGTTTAGTGATTAAGCAGCAGTGAGCAACACGATCGAAAGCTTTGAAAAATCTAGAAAAAGACAGTCAATTTGCAAGTTTAGATCTAAGTGATGATGTAGGTCAATCATGAATTCAAAAAGCTGTGTTTCGCATGATAGGGCCTTTCTAAATCCATGTTGATTAAGGAAGAAAAAGTCAATCTGGTCTAAGTGGTTGTAAATATGGGAGGCGATTATATGCTCAAGCATCTTACAGCAGATGGATGTCAGAGAAATGGGTCTGTAGGTTTGAGGTGAGTTTTTATTGCCGCTTTTAAACACGCGGATGACCTTTGCAATTTTCCAGTCATGTGGGAGCTGTCCTGTTGATAGTGATTGCTGAAAGATGTGACCTAATACTTTACTCGAGAATGAGGCGGTACTAATTAGTATTTTAGTGTTAATCTCGTCAACGCCCGCTGACGTGGACAGTTTAAGATTACTTATTATAGATGCGATTCCGTCAGTAGTGATTTCAATGGGCTGGAAAAAGAGATAGTCAAGATTGGCTACATCGGGGATGTTTGTATGATCTTCAGTGGTGTAAACTGACGTAAAGAAAGTATTGAAAGCGTTAGGACAGTCTTGATCTGGAATGGGAGTGTGGTCGTCATTTTGCAACGTTATTTTGCTATCGTGACGTTCTGGGCACACTTGTTTCCAAAACTTCTTAGCGTTAGTGGTGAGCAGTGACGGTAGATCATGAGAAAAATACTTATCACGGGCGGTGCGCATCGTGGAGCAGTAGCTATTCAAGAAGTTTCTATACCTTTGCCATGAAGCAGCAGTTTGCGCGCGTTTAGCCGCCGCGTACAATCTCTTTTTTTTATTTCATAATCTGTTAATTGATTTATTGAACTATAGATTTTGTTTATCATTTGTTATTGTGATTGTAGGAATATGTTCACTAACTAATGAAGCTAACTTGTTTTTGAAGAGTGTCCAATTGTCTTCTACGGATCGATTATGAAAGGATGGTAAAAGTACGCTCTCAAAGAACCTGCATAATTCATCATTTATAGCAATGTAATTACCTCTATTATAATTGCGAATTGTTTTTGTTTTAGCTGTAGCGAGACGAAATGGGACATTAAAAATCATTTGAATTGACCGGTGGTCGCTGAAGCCATCTATGTATGTTATATTTGATATAATATTTGGTACCGTTGTTAATACCAAGTCAAGTATATTCCAGTCACGAGTGGGTTGGCTTATGATCTTGGCTAGGTTAAAATCTAATGTTAAGGCAATGAACGCAGTGGAGACATGGAAATTAGATGAAAGCAGCTTTCAGTTTATTAAAGGAAAATTAAAGTCGCCAAATAAATAAACGAGCTCAGTTGGACACGTCTTAACAGCATGAGTTATGGTGCATTGTAAGTCGCTTAGAAATAATGGATTAGTGTCAGGAGAGCGATAGCAGCAACCAATCAATAATTTTTCAAATCACGTTCTGCAAACAACCCATGCAATTTCTATATTTGTAGCAGACGCCATTAGATAAGAGGTTATTGCCTTTTTAATGCCTATAATTACGCCTCCACCACTTCTGTTAACGCGGTCGCAACGGTAAATGTTATAGGTATTTTGTAAGGGACTAATTACATAGTCTGAAATATCTGCATGAAGCCATGTCTCAGTGAAGATGATTATGTCAGAACCCGCGTCATCAAGGAAGGAACAACCTGGTTGATCTTTCGCAGAAGGCTGCGAAAGCTCGACCAGGTGTAATGATATGGTGAAATGGTATGGTGTGTGATGACAAATTCTGAGGCTCAAGTGCCTGCTTGAATTTACCGGTGCGAGTACCACGCCTTAGCGATCTGCCTAGTCGCACTACCATGCTTGTTGCGTGGTCGCAAACGTATGTTACTTCGTCTATGCGCAACCTGTCAACAGATAACTTAAAGAATTTTTTTCTGGCCTTGGCGAATTCGATAAGGTTTCTTCTTGCCTCTCGCGTAGCAGGAGAGAAGTCTTTGCGAATAGAAAACTCGGATCTTTTAGGCTTTCTTGAAGAGGACAAGATGCGCTCTTTGTCCTTATAGAAGGCCATTTTCACAATGATAGGCTTCTTTTTGCTGTAAGCATGTTTGCCTAACCTGGACAGTCTTTTGAAATTTTTGCTCGATAAGTTAATGTCAAGCTTTTGTGAACAGAACTCCACAATTTTCTGCTCGGACAAAGCTAAATCTTCTTTTTCGTCATCCGCAATAATAAAGAAAAGCAAGTTCGAGCGTCGCATTCTGTTCTCAGTGTCTTCGCACCGAGAAGAGATAGTCGCCAAGCGATCAGATACACTGCGAAGGGCGTTAGCAATAGCTTCGGCATCACCCGAGCTGCTTCCAGACGTAGAAGAAGCAAGTGACAGTGAAGCAATATTTGTGTTCAGCAACTTAATTTCACCTTCAACGGCTTCCTGTTTCATTTTCAAAATATTAAGCTCGGCGAGAAGTGTTTCCTGCCTTTCTTCTAGCTTATCAATTCTTTTCTGAGCAGCAGCATGACCAGCTTTTGCACTAGTTAGCTGAAAAAGCAAGCCTGCTTGTGCCTCTTTCAGTTTTTAATTGTGTCTAGAGCAGCAGAAAATGCCTCTTCTTGAGCTTTAGTCATTGGTCCCGGATTTGGCTCAACATCGCCAGACAACGTAAGTGTTAAGGTGGACAAGGCATAACACATTTCCGATGCACAAACTATAAATAGCTTAAATACAACTTCTAGGTCTCGTGGGCACGACACCGCCTACAAACAATAATAATTGAATTTAACACAAGTAGCACCTTTCAGGGAACTAACATAAAAAGGCAATTGATGTAAGCTTTCCATCCTGAGAATGGTGTCGTGCCCGAAAGAAGCGGCTGCAGACTGACGATTATGAAGGATGTCAGCAGCGCCCAATGCAGTTGTGCTGTGTCCATGTTGCCAGATGAGCTGCCCGGCTGGTTCCAAACTTGGCATCCTGTGCAACCATTGCAGCTATCCTGGAGGGGAATCTTCTGCAGCTACGTTGCACAAACCGAGCAGTTTAGAACATACGATCCAAGTAAAGGCGACCTGAAAGGCAATGGACGTAAGCTTTCCATCCTGGGAATGGTGTCGTGCCCGAATGAAGCCGTTCATAAAGGGAGCTCTCAAAACAATGAACACTCGTTCCCAGCGGAGAGGCTCTTCCATTGTCAGAACTCCAGTGCTGTTGTCTTGATGGATACTGCAGATGAAAGATCCCACAAGACATGTTAGTGCTTGTGTGTTACTCACTATTGCTCAATGGACAAGTTACAAAGCTTGGTTGAAAGAAAGAAATAAAAATTTTAAGGCTTCATTTTCTTTGCTAGACCTAATATAATGAGAACTAACTTACCATAATGCCAAATGTGTATAGGAGACACTAATTAAAGTAACTGTAAGGTTAATGAGAAAAAATTAAGGTGTAAAAAAAATCACTTTCCGGGAGCTGGGACTGAACCAGCGACTTTCACATAACGCGTCCAATGCTCTGCGAAATAAGATAACACGGCGGCCATTACCTCGTCCCTCTTTATCCAGCATATATGTGCGTTTACAAGCACCAGCGTGAGTCAGCGCTACTAGCAACCATGACGGCAAGTGTGAAACACTTTTTCTGCCTGTTGGTGTCACGTAGCACATGGTGGCGCAGATTGACCTACTCGTGTTTAACTGCAAAAATGTCCCCCATAAAGTGGACGAGGGAAAGGCCACCGCGATAGCTCAGTTAGTAGAGCATCGGGAAGTTTAGTCCCAGCTCGCGAAGCAATCTTTTCATACACTTTTGTTTTTTTTCACATTTACATCACATTCACAACTAATAAAGTTTCTATTCTTTTTGGCACTATTGTTTGTTAGTTCTCTTTAATACGGCTTGGTTAGGTTAGTGGTAAGTGACAGACAGTTATGCCAAAAACGTATAGACGTTCTTATAAAGTAATTTCATTTTTAACGGGTGAAGTAATTGGTGGAACAAATAACTTGACGTAGGCAGGGACCGAACCTGCGACCTTCGAATAATGCATCCGGCACTCTACCAACTGAGCTACCAAGCCGGCCATTCCCCCATCCCCTTTACGGGATAAGTATGTGCATTTAAATTTGGTAGTGTCAGTCAGTGCTGCCTATTGCCTTTGCAGCAAGGGTGGGACACTCATTTTTTGCCTATAGGCATCATACAACAGGTGAAGTTCTTACGGCTGGCAGCTGACTAATAATCGCTGACATGCTACCCGATGGAATTAAATCTGACAGAACGAGACCCTCTCAATGAATGAAAAAAAATTAGGATTGATTTAAGGGCATGTTTTCTGTGTTAGACAGTATAATGAAAGCTGACTGGCAATTATGACAAGGAAGTATAGTGGGATGTTATTAAAGTAATTTTATCGTAACTGTGAAGGAGTTTTTAGCAGCAATAATTATTGTGGCGTGTAGCATGTGTTGTGTTTGCTTAGCATGTGGTAGCATTGCCACAATACGACAAAAACGGTATATGAAAAGTCAGACCCACCAAGCAAGGCTTCCTTGAACCCGATTTCTTACAATACGAGATAGCCTCCTATTTTTTTAGGACTGACACAAATAAAGTAAGACTTCTTAGTGTCCTTCAACCACATGTTCTGCCCTACTTGCATTTCACGTTGCAAACAAATCTAGTGATCAATGCTAATGCCAGACAACTTTCTTTTGAGATGAGTTGCCGAAGTCAATCATCAGTAGAGTGAGCACTGAGATATCTATAGGTGTCAGGATCCACTTACCTGGAGCCATCACTTCACCTTCAATGATACTACCACAATTCTTTATTACTTATGGTCTCGATTAACCTGATTTCTGCAAATACTTTTAGTGTTTAATGATTATAAGTCCACTGGAGAAAAATTAAGTGGCCGATATAGTAGTAGTGTCATTGTAGTGAAAGTATAAAGTTGACAAATAGCTACAGCTCAATCGTGCACTAGTGACAGTTGCATTCTCAATAAGATCAGGAGGAAAAGCACTGCTAAAAACCTTGTAACTTTTATCAGTCATAATGCAAGGTGAATACCTAAATTTAAGATGCTTACTATTACATTGTGCTGTAGCAGAAATGCTATTGAAGCTTCAGTTAATCATTTCAGGGACCCTTTAGGTGCATCTCTTTACAACCAAGAGAACGTAATTGGCGCACTCCATTTAATATTACCCGGAAACGCGGCACACGTATACTATCACAAAACAGTCCCTTCACGAGCTGAGTGTAGCATTGTTTGGAAGTCTTATGTGAAGTAACTAGCGATGTCTTATACAAAAGAAGTTGGTGTGTTAGCGCATAAATATTGTGCAGATAGTGTCACATGAAATCATTTTACTGTTTCTTTGTGTCCACTGTGAAACTGCTTTGGTAAATGGCAGCCCGTTGTAGATGCTGCGAAAAACGTAGTTGTGCACGTATGTCAGTGTGCTCCCTCTTGTTTGGTGAACAATTAAAATACGTGCTTGTATAAAAGAAAGTGTTCATGAACCACAGTGTGCTTTTGTGTGAAATAAGTTTTTTGCTTTCGGCCGGGCTGTGTTCTAGCCAGACATAGGTTTCAGCATGAGTTCTGCACTAATCTTACTGCTGGGCCTAAGCGTAATCAATGTGGGGTAACGTGGTCTGCTATGCTCTTCGTTATCTTGTTAGAGGTTGTGGCAACATCTAAAACACTGCTGTAATATAGAGCATCATAAATTGCAAATGAGTACCGACATTCTTCGTTGCTGTTGTCTTAGAAATCTTCTTGTCTAGCTAATGTCAATGAGAGGCTTTATAAATGCTGCTTACATAGTCTAACTCCTATATAAGATACACTCACATAAGAGACAAAGTGGCATAAGAAAAACCAGTGTGCCTACTTTGAAATAAGGTTGATAAGATAATTCGCACGATTCTTCAAATGCTCTCCGCTGCATGTCCCTTATACATGTGCTCAACGAGGCCTATATCCAGAATAAAAGTCCCCTGAGGGCCTGCCCAATTCTTCTTGAAACTTTAATGGAGGGGTGTGTTCTACCGAACAAGAACAACAAAAATATGGGATGTTAAAGGCACTCAGCAGGTATGACACTGCTGAAAATTTTCTGGTAACGGCCCTGCATTTAATTGTACAAGCTCTTATGTGCATCAGTATAAAATCTTCAGGTTGCCTCATAATGCAGAAAAGTGTCTCGGCAGGCTTTTCACAGGAATGGAACTGCCTCGTCACATACGTATAGTTTTT
>WOVY01000843.1:0-14305 GCA_013436015.1 Rhipicephalus annulatus
TATTGTCACACATGTCCCGTTATTAGGGAGGCGATCGCCGGGCTAATTCCAAGAGCCGAAGTATCGGCCCCCCGAACCGCACCACGAAAGCGTGGACAATTTAGAAGTGGTCCTTTTGGCGCGCCAGCGGACGCCGGCTGTGGCCCAAAGAACAAGTCAGAGCCGAGAGTTGATAAACAAACAAATTATATTCTCAATAATGGCAGATCGAAAACAATACGCAAAAATGCACACTCCACAATAGTTGCATACAATATGTCACCAATCAAACCAATCAATCAACGTACTACACAATACAATCAGCCACACTCAAAACAACGGACACAGACAACAATACGCACTACAATGCAGTCGCATGCATTGAACAACCAAGACACTTAAGGACTAAAGAGATAGAAAACCTATTCAGTCCAAAGTCCTTGGAACAAAAGTCTGAATGATACTCTTCCGAGAATCACTCACTCAAAGTCCAGCGTGTTGTCGTTCCGTAGCTCTCGAAGTTTCTCTTCCAGGAAACCTCGCGTCCTCAAATGGCCACTCTCCAAGCTTCAAACTTCTTCGCCGGAAATCCGTCGGCTTCACACACGCAGCTGTTGCCCGCGTCTTCGCTCGATAGCGGTAAACCCACGCTCTTGCCTGTAGCTCGAGCCGTCCCTACGGACCAAAAACTTCGCCGACTACACGGCGGAATCTCTACGCACTTTGGCGCTCACTTCCGTCTCCTCCTGATTTCTCGTCTCGGCCGCTCGATTAAATACTTTCCGCGCCACCTTCCAGAACGTTCTCCTCATTTCGTCGGCGCGATGCGCAGCGAAGGCTGGGGAGAGGCACGAGACGGTTCGACTGCCCTCTCCGGAGGATGATTCACTCGGTCTGACCCCGCCTCCTTCGTTCTAGAAAAGTCGCGGCCTTGCTGGGCCGCCGATGTGGGGTGAGGAGGTTCGTCTGTGAAGCCATGCTTCTGCGAGGAGAGCGCGCGCCCGGGAGCCTTGGATGTTTGCTTTCTTTTTTTTTCTTTTTACCTCGCGGCGTTTTTTCCCGCCTGTTGTCGCAAGGATTGGCGGCGCGCTCTTTTTTAGCGCTCGTTCTGTGACACTGCCCCCCACTTTAAGAATATTATCTCATAATATTCAAACCACACAAACGAGCGCGAACAGTCACCAACACACTCTCACAGACTGTAACACAATCCGTCGCTCGTGACACGTCACATTCACAATATATCACTCAATACAATCTTACATTGTAGTTCAATTCCACAACACATGAAATATAACCACAGGCACATGAGTACAACACTCCCACCACACATTCCCAATAATACAAATGTACAAAGTTCTCTTATTACAACAATGGTCCCAATACTATACATCACATCACAGCACAACACTTCGACACTTGTGACACAGGATAACACAGCATTAACACAACATATGGCACTCAACACTGCCAATCACATTCTGCTTTGACCTCAGCACTTATCCTGTGTACTTTGAGCAGCGCTTGCGCCCCTTTTTGCGGTGCTCGCTCGATCTCTTCTTGTGCTTCCACGTTCTTTTTCGGCGAGCCCTTTCCAACGACGATATCTGAGGCGTCGTCCCAGCCATCGTTGTCTCTTCCGACACCGTTAATGCGTCATTACATTCGACGGGTCCTGTCTGTTTATTTACCCGCTTGAGAATGCCTCTACATTTTGCCCGGCTGGCCAACACCGTCTCCTTTACACTGTCAGTCGGTTGAGGTCGTGCCGACGTACGTCCAGTTGCTCGGCCTGTGAACTTATTCGACACGATCGTCTTCTCCTTCGCTGTCTCTTGCGCCGCAGCTTCACCTTGGGCTCTAGTGAGACCCGTCACGGGATGCTCCTCCACTGTATCTCGCGGCCGCTGTGTTGGTGAGGGCTCTATCTTCGGGTCTTCTCCCAAACATTCTGGATCACTTGGCCCTCGCGCCCCGTCGATGTTTCTGGTGACAAGGTCATACAGGGGGGTTGTCATGCATAAAGCAGTAACCTTCCCGCTGAAGTACGGGGTTTCAATCTCAATTTCTGCTTCGGGAAGCATCCGAACCGTACGGGTCAATTAGGCAAACCGGTTTCGTTCTGCCTGTCAACTCACTTTCCCGTACCAAATTTCTCCGAACGATAACAGTGGAGCTGCCGGTATCTCTTAACACCGTAACTTTTTTGCCCGCAACTTTTCCAGGCCGCGCTGGCATTCCTTTCGTAACACCGTTTGGCTTGTTTTGACATTACAGCACCCACAATAGGAATTTTCTCCCCGTTTTTCAACTCTACGAATCCATCAGTGACGGCATTATTATCAGATTTCGGTGCCGCTTGAACACAGGATACCTGGTGAGTTTGACTCACTCCGTTCCGACAAGCATCTGCTTTGTGCCCAGTCTGACCACACTTAAAACATTGTACTGCCGTAGGGCCTCGTAAAGATCGTTCGACAGTTTTTCGCGCGATGACCCGCTCGGTTACACAGAAAACATCGCGGAATGCTCTCTGGTGCACGCTTCTTTTCTTCAGGAGCCAATTTCTTTGAATCATCGGGACAATCCTTCTTTACCTTGGCCAAATTAGTGCCACCTTGCGCTTCCAAGAATTGATCCGCCAATTCAAGCATGTCTTCAAGTGAGTCAGCCTTCCTCTCTTTCAAATACAGCGACAGGCTTGGGTGGCAACTAGTAAGAAATTGTTCTCTAATTAGGAGCTCTCTAAGTTCATCGTACTCCTGCGCTGTCCCTGAAAGTTCAATCCATCTGTCGAAATAATGGGCAAAGTCGGGCGGCATACTGCGTAGCCGTCTCACCATCTGCTGGTTTTCCTGTCCGAATTCTGTCCCGGAATTCTTCCACAGTGAATCTAAATCGCTTCAACAAAGCCGCTTTCACCTTTGCGTAGTTGGCTGCATCGGTCGGCGTCAGCCTACCGTACGCACTGAGCGCTTCACCACTCAAGCAAGTACTCAAAGCAGTTGCCCATTGATGTTCCGGCCAATTCTGGCTCCTCGAAATCGTCTCAAATCGGTGAAGGTACGCGTCAAGGTCGTCCTTCCTTTCATCAAACGCTACGAGCAGCTTGCTTGGGTTCAAGCGGAAGCCGTGATCTTCCCGTTCGCTGCTTTCAACTCTAGCTTGGACGGGAGTTTCACTTCGCTGTTGCAAACGGAGCCGCTCGAGTTCCATCTCGTGCTGCCGCTGCCGCTCCCTTTCAGCCATCTCCGCTTCTCTTTCTTCTTTCAGCTGTCGCTCCCTCGCTTCTCTTTCTTCTCTCGCCGTTTCGGCTGCCAACTTCTCTCTCTCCAGCTCCAACTTCAATTGCTGCTCTCTTTCCTCTTTCGCCCTTTCAGCTGCAAGCTTTTCTCTCTCCAACTCCAACTTCAATTGTTGCTCTCTTTCTTCCTTCGCCCTCTCAGCTGCCAACCTCTCTCGTTCCAACTCAGCTGCTTTTTCTTCCTTGGCTCTCTCAGCTGCCAACCTTTCTCTCTCCAACTCAGCTTCTTTTTCCGCTTTGCTTTTTCGACCGCCAGCCTTTCTTTTTCCAGCTCAGCTGCCTTTTCTTCTTTGGCCCTCTCTTTTTCTTCTTTTTCCTTCTGGGTGACCCACTTCCGTAGTTCGACGCCAGAAAGACCCATCTTCTCACCCAGAGCAACTAACTTTTCGAGATCCATGGTGTCTCGCAACTCGCAAATAAAACCTTAACGCTTGCAAAAAGTATCTGCCTAAATCGGTCTATCGGAACACTACCCTGCACTCGTTAACGAGAACACTGAACAACACACAAAATCGTTCCGTTAGCACTATCAACAACTCGAGGCTCTTTCTCACTACTTTAGACACACTGTGCACCAAAAGGTCCTGTCTCGCGGACGCCAGATTAATTGTCACACATGTCCCGTTTATTAGGGAGGCGATGAATGGAATGAAAAAACTTTATTTCGGTCCTGCAGGACGCGCTTAGCGCGTAGCGGGTGTATCCCACGTAGGGACCGACAGGGAGTACCTGGCGGCCGCTTCGTGGGCCTGCTGGACGGCCCATCGCTGGTCGGCGAGAAGTGAGCTCCTGAGGGACCTCTCCCACTTGCTTGAGGTAGAGTCGGGAGGAGTTGTTCTACACTCCCAGAGCATGTGTTCGAGTGTCGCTGTGTGTCCACATGATGGGCATGTGTCGCTGGGGTATGCATCGGGATAATAAACGTGAAGCGTGGCAAGGTTTGGGTACGTGTGTGTCTGTAATAGGCGTAGGGTTAATGCCTGCGGTCGGTTAAGTTTCGGATGTGGGGGTGGAAAAATGCGGCGTTCCAAGTAAAAGTGCTTTGTAATTTCATTGTACGTAATTGGTGCATCCCGATTGGTATCCAACCCAGCAAGATGATGTTGCCCTGTGGCAGTGCGGTCGGTAAGTGCGCGCGCTGCATCATGGGCGATCTCGTTGAGGTTGGATAGGGCACCCGGCACCTGGCCGACATGGGCGGGGAACCAGATGACAGTGTGGTGCTTCAGGGCACTCGGGTCCGCATTGCGCAGGATACGTAACGCCTGGTCGGAGATGACTCCGCGTTCGAAGGCTTTGATGGCCGGCCTGGAGTCGCTGTAGAAGAATTCCCGTTTGCTGTCGAGCATAGCTATAGCTATAGCTACTTGCTCCGCTACTTCGGGGTTTCGGGTGAGGATTGTGGCTGAGTTAAGAGTCTGCTGCGCGGATGATACCGCGACCGCGGCGAAGGCTTGGTTGTTGCGATAGGCAGCGGCGTCCACGAACGAGACGTTGTCCGCTTCCATGTCTATGCGCTTGAGAATGGCGGTCGCCCGCGCAAGGCGCCTGCCTCTGTTGTATTCGGGGTGTACATTTCGTGGTATGGGAGCGATCGTAATAAGGTCGCGGATTTCACGGGGAATTAGAGTCAACTCTGGGGGGTCCCTGGCCCTCGAGGAGAAGAAGCCGAGCTCGCGCAGAATATGGCGGCCCGCCTTGGTTGTAGTGAGTCGGGTCAATTGCACACGTTCCTTAGCTTCGGCGATCTCTTCTAGCGTGTTATGTACGCCAAGCTCGAGGAGTTTGTACGTTGGAGTGGTGATAGGGAGGCCAAGGGCTCGTTTGACCACCTTGCGAATAAGCGCATTGAGTTGATCGCGCTCAGCACGTAGCCACTTGTGTATAGCGGCAACGTACGTAAAATGGCACAAACAAACGCGTGTACGAGACGCAGCAGGTTGTCTTCTTTGAGGCCATGGTGCCTGTTGGCTACTCTACGTACGAGTCATATGGCATTCTCAGTCTTACTCCTGAGCTTGTGTACTGTTTGGGTGTTGGTTCCGCGGGACTCAATGATCATGCCGAGGACCTTGATGGTGTCTACCCTGGGTATAGTACGACCATCTCTGGTGTGGAGGGAGATATTGCGTTCCGCCGGAGGTTTCCACCCTTTGGGCTTCGCACCCCGGCGTTTGGGCAAATATATCAACAGCTCCGACTTCGCAGGTGAGCACCTGAGACCGGTGTGGTCGAGGTAAGACTCGGTGATGTCGATAGCCTCTTGCAGGGCGGACTCAATGAAGCCATCCGACCCTGTGGAGCACCATATGGTTACATCATCCGCATAGATAGTGTGGTTTAGCCCGTCTATTTTTGAAAGTGGTTCGGAAAGCCCGATCATCACGAGGTTGAAGAGCGTGGGTGAGAGGACGGATCCCTGAGGAGTGCCCCGCTGTCCGAGCTCCACTTCTTCCGACACTAGGTCTCCTACGCGGAGGACGGCTCTGCGCCGAGTGAGAAAAGAGCGGATAAAGTAGTAAAATCGACGACCTAGGCCGAGGGCTGCGATCGCTTTCAAGATTGACGAGTGCGTTATGGTATCGAAGGCCTTTTCTAAATCGAGACCGAGTATTGCACGAGTGTCCCGAGTGTTTCCGCCATCTAGAATTTGATGCTTTAGGAGTAACATGGCGTCTTGAGTGGATAACCCTGGTCGGAAGCCAATCATGTGGTGCGGGATGTAGTCGTTATCTTCGAGGTATCGACCAACCCTGTTGAGGACGACGTGCTCAGCCACTTTGCCCACGCACGACGTGAGAGATATGGGGCGTAGGTTATCTAGGCTCGGCGCCTTTCCCGGTTTGGGTATGAGAACCGTGTGAGCTAGTTTCCAAGCATCGGGTATCTCACCCTTTTTCCATATCTCGTTGATAGTGTCAGTGAGGTAAGTGACGGAAGAATCGTCCAGGTTGCGTAGGAGCTTGTTGGTGATGCCATCGGGGCCAGGGGCTGAGCGGCCATTGAGCTCATGCAGAGCTCGGCGCACATCTTCAATAGAGAACTCGGCGTCTAAGTTAGTGTTGTCCCTGCCAGAGTAATCAGGGTGAGGGGTCACAGGGCCCGTGGGGAGCGGGGAGGCGATCGCCGGGCTAATTCCAAGAGCCGAAGTATCGGCCCCCCGAACCGCACCACGAAAGCGTGGACAATTTAGAAGTGGTCCTTTTTGGCGCGCCAGCGGACGCCGGCTGTGGCCCAAAGAACAAGTCAGAGCCGAGAGTTGATAAACAAACAAATTATATTCTCAATAATGGCAGATCGAAAACAATACGCAAAAATGCACACTCCACAATAGTTGCATACAATATGTCACCAATCAAACCAATCAATCAACGTACTACACAATACAATCAGCCACACTCAAAACAACGGACACAGACAACAATACGCACTACAATGCAGTCGCATGCATTGAACAACCAAGACACTTAATGACTAAAGAGATAGAAAACCTATTCAGTCCAAAGTCCTTGGAACAAAAGTCTGAATGATACTCTTCCGAGAATCACTCACTCAAAGTCCAGCGTTGTTGTCGTTCCGTAGCTCTCGAAGTTTCTCTTCCAGGAAACCACGCGTCCTCAAATGGCCACTCTCTAAGCTTCAAACTTCTTCGCCGGAAATCCGTCGGCTTCACACACGCAGCTGTTGCCCGCGTCTTCGCTCGATAGCGGTAAACCCACGCTCTTGCCTGTAGCTCGAGCCGTCCCTACAGACTAAAAACTTCGCCGACTACACGGCGGAATCTCTACGCACTCTGGCGCTCACTTCCGTCTCCTCCTGATTTCTCGTCTCGGCCGCTCGATTAAATACTTTCCGCGCCACCTTCCAGAACGTTCTCCTCATTTCGTCGGCGCGATGCGCAGCGAAGGCTGGGGAGAGGCACGAGACGGTTCGACTGCCCTCTCCGGAGGATGATTCACTCGGTCTGACCCCGCCTCCTTCGTTCTAGAAAAGTCGCGGCCTTGCTGGGCCGCCGATGTGGGGTGAGGAGGTTCGTCTGTGAAGCCATGCTTCTGCGGGGAGAGCGCGCGCCCGGGAGCCTTGGATGTTTGCTTTCTTTTTTTTCTTTTTACCTCGCGGCGTTTTTCCCGCCCGTTGTCGCAAGGATTTGGCGGCGCGCTCTTTTTTAGCGCTCGTTCTGTGACAGATATACAAGCTTTTTCATGGCTTTATTTTTCATGTAAGCTATGTAGCTATTCAACCGAAAGTCCAACATGGTCACTAGACCAAGGTACTTATTTTCGGTAACACACAATAAGTTACGACCACTGATGCTGTGTCCAAGGAGAATTTAATTCTTTTTGCGTGTTACGACCATCTAAACAGTTTTTAGGCTGAGGTTCATTTGCCATTTTAAGAACCAAGTAGCTATAAATGATAATGATGAATTCAGCAGAGCCTCATCTGTCTCGCTGCGAATTTCTTGGTAAAGTATGCAATCGTTCGCAAACTGCTAACTTTTATGTTCTATTTTTAGTAATTATTAAACAGCAGAAAAAGAGGAGACCCAGAGCTAATGCTCGTGGTCTTCCAGACTTCCCATCGAATGATGGACCAGTTCAAGTATGCCAATCTGACCATGGTTGTCCAGTGATGACGCAAGTTCGTGTACACTTTGCACTAGTTGTGTCACAGTCGATTTTCCGCGGCGGAATCCGTGTTGCCGGGTACACAGAGGCCTATGTTTTCAGTAAAGACTGAAATGTGTTGAAATATAATGTGTCCAATGAGTTTCGATGAGGTGCAAAGTAAGAAAATAATATGGTAAGAGGCAAGCAGTGAGTTTTCTGTTGGTTTAGGGATAGGTATGATTTCGCATACGCCTCGAAGTGTTGGAGATTGGCTGGCTCGTTGGATCTCCGCTTCAGCCACGTTCATCGTCCCCGCTAGGGGACTGTTACCCACGGGTAGAACGTACGATGAGCTGGAGGACCTCATCAGTTTAGGCTTGATATGGGACACGACTACAATGGCGACGACAAAAACCCGTCGAGACTGTTTATATATTTGTTATCACCATAAAAACAGCAAGCAGTTGAGAGTACAAAGTAAAAGAATGGTACATGTCAAGTAAGTAACGCGTGATAGAGAGGCCATTTGGGGTAACTTGTGGTACTGTAAACAGAAATAAGCCGAGATGGGAATAAATGACCTTGTCCTCTAGCGCAAGCCACGATGGGAGTTTTATAAACACCTCCGTTGGGAGTAAAAAATTTACTCCTCATCAGTAGGGGGTTTTTGCATGGTGCCAGGGGAGTTTTTATTTACATCCATTGGGGAACTTTTTCAGGTCAGTATGGAAGTAAATTTTTTGCATCGACAAATAAAAAAATTACGTCAGCAGCCGTACCATGCGCAAGCGTAACTTTAATTACATAACATTTAATGCACACAACAATGATTACAGTACACAAACATTATCACAATGTTCACGTTTAATCACAACACTCGCACTCACCACAGCTTGCCACACGCAGTACACACCTGCCATATAGTCACCCGGTATATATATGCACCACATTTTTACCTCCCATGTAGCCCTGGTGAAAGCCTTTTTTCGCTATTAATTAGGCAATAAATACGCACGGCGTAAGTGTGAACTTGCGGTGGTCTGATGTAAGCACTTCAACACACATGCCTTTTATCCTAAACCTGCCTAATAGTTATTTTTTTACTATAGCAAAAAAGTTTCATCAGTTGACGCTCTGTCGTACGGGCTGAATTTGCATTAGCAGTACTGTTTGTGGACCAGTAAAATGCACGGAATCATACACAAAGCGCGCGCAGCCTTGAATGAACACATTAACGAGGCACATTCAGCAGCTCCAGCGATGAACCGAGGTAGACCGCCGCTACCGCGTTCGACGACTAGGCCTCACTCACGCGTACGGCACGGTGATTCGATGAATGACAGCTGGCGATCACAAAATGCTTGCTGATGTGCAGTTTACGTCTCGTTTTTTCCCATGCACAGAAATAGGTGTCCGCTATCCACGCAGTTTAAGCTACGGAGTGATAGACTTAAACGAATGAGACGGTTCGCAGTCGCTGTTCCCGTTGCTCGCATGCATTGCATGTATAGCTCGCAGAGCTCGCCACGGCGACCGGTGCGCAGTGCGAGCTCGATACGATGCCGGCTTTATACCGACGCCATAGCGAGGCCTTCCAACCGCTTAGATGTTGCAGCCGGTGAAATACCGGTGACACTTCGAGAAGCCATTATCGGCGGAGATGGGGTGAGCGCGTCGTCGGCGCAACTCTCAGACCGGTTGCCGGCCAGCCTGCCGTAGTCGAGCGAAGCCTACTTCGAACCGCTTCGAAGTTTTACGGTGCAATCGCTGACGATCGTACTCCGCCTCGTTTGGCGCTCGCCTTGTAGTTAGTCATTGACAGCTGCAGTCGCAAGGCGCAGAAGACTGTTATATATCCCAGCAGCCTTCATTTTTTTGTGAAACACATTCTTTGCATCGCCGGTGGTCGGTGCTAGCTCGTAGCGCTTGCCGCGGTGGCCGGCGCGCAGTGCGAGTTCGATACGATGCCGGCTTGATACCGACGGCATAGCGAGGCCTTCTGCCACTTAGATGTTACAGTCGGTGAAATACCGGTGACACTACGAGAAGCCACTATCGGCGGAGACGGGCGAGCGCGTCGCCGGCGCAACTCTCAGACCGGTTGCCGGCCAGCCTGCCGTAGTCGAGCGAAGCCTACTTCAGACCACTTCGAAGTTTCTGATGGTGAAACTCCAGGAGCAGCCGCTGAAGATCGTAACAGCTTACTTTTGCCACCATTAATTTATTCTTCGAAGTTTTTTGTTACTCGGCCCTTTGAAGCGCGGCATTCACGACGTTTCGTTGAGGAATCGAACCGATGTGCAGCGTGGTTTAACGGTGCGAGATATATTGAAATGTTCCCAGTAAATACCAACCGGTCGTTGCTATTCTTCGCTGCACTTATAATTTCTTTGCCTGTTGACAGATGCTTACATGGTTAGCCGCACGAAGCACATGTGTTTCACACCGACGTGCAAACATATGCCCGTGCACGCACATACACACACACACACGCACACACACGCACACACACACACACACACACACACACACACACGTCACGCCCAAAGAGGGTTTTTAAAGCTCCTATAGGGAGTTTGTAACCACGTGACCTGAAACTCCCTGGGGAGTTTAACAAGGTCATGTCATTCATAAACTCTGTGATTAAGGAGGGGGCGTTTTACGATGACATGTGTCGAGTTCACTCCCTACCAGGTAGTAAATAATTGGGGCAGGGGAGTTTTGTGGGCTCATGTGCTGGAGAAACTCCCATCTCGGCTAACTTTTGCTTACAGTGATAGTAACTTGTGATACTGAGGGTTCTACTCAGGCCATAAAACAAGAAAAAAAGCAGGTCTGGTTAATGTCGCCTTGTCGGCGAGTCACAAGCCTTAAAGAATGCTTGACCTGCTAATACCTCCCTGCCCTTCTTTAATTTTTTCGCTCTCTCTTGACCTGCTAATACCTCCCTGCCTGTCTTTTTTTCCCTCTCTCTCTCTTGACCTGCTATACTATAAAAAAAAACAGCGTTCCAGTGTCTCCCAGTGCGTTTCAACGCTCTGGGTGACACTGAAAACATTGTACAGTGTGTCCCAGTGTATTAGAGCGCGCTTGAAGCCACTGGGACACTCTGTAAAGCGTGGCCAGTGTCGCCCAGTGCGCTGAAAAGTACTGTGCCACAGTGTAGAGCGAGGCCCAGTGTCTTAAAGCGCGCTGGGAGGCAGTGGTCACTGTGTAAAGTTTTTTTCCGCACACTGGGAATATTAGCGGAACATTGGAAGAAACCAGGCGTGATCGGCGCACTTTCCGTAGGACTTCACATTGAATCGTGAGATGCCGAAAGTAAAATTTACCGAATATGATGGTATTCCAAGCTATGTGTTGACACATAGAGCTTTTGTTTAAGTTAGGCAACGGATGTGCAAGTTCGCTAATGCAATCATCTGTCGAGCATGCGAGTCAGGGGCGAAGCCAGGATTTTTTTCGGGGCAGTGGGCATTGACCACAATTGTGTTACTTCAGGGGAGGCAGGGAGGCAAAGAACTTATGCGTCACGTTTTGACCATGCTTTCTCTTTGGAGGGGGCGAAGAGGGGGCAGGCGGGAATTTTTATTTGGGGGAGGGGCTTCAGAACACGCATGCCCCCCCGCCCCCTTTGCGGCTGCACTTTCCTAGAAGTGTTACCGAGTTTCGTCAAAATATTTCACAAATCACATCGATAGCACTGATTATTCGCAACACAGCAAGACAGTTTTATTAGTCCGATAATCAAGATCAACCTACTCAAGCAGTCAGTCGTACCAGCTCGTACCGCAGAGAGGCGCACGTGTCTGGCAGCGTGCTGCAGAACGCCGATTCTCGTTTTTTTTAGCTCGTGATTTGTGTGTAGTCGAGGGTGAAAAGACAATTTCTCTTTGGTCAGTGATGATCGAAACTATATTTTAAGGGTTAATAGACTCTTTGTAACTAATTATCAAGGGTCTTCACAGCAACCGGAGCACACGAGGTACGTTGCTATGCCTAATGGTCGTTTCGGCTATAGTGAACTGCTGCGGCTGGCATACGTGGAACGTAAACGAGGAGGACAGAAAATGCTTCCAAACGAGTAACGAAATCTACAGTGTTCAGTGAGCAGTTGAGATGCACGCTGTT
This sequence comes from Rhipicephalus annulatus, assembly GCA_013436015.1. Lineage (NCBI taxonomy): Eukaryota > Metazoa > Arthropoda > Arachnida > Ixodida > Ixodidae > Rhipicephalus > Rhipicephalus annulatus. Next base: position 12,025 of record WOVY01000843.1, read on the forward strand.
TTCTACTTTGTTATGACTATCCGCATAGCGAGTCACTGCAATTGCCGGAACATATGCGTGATTACGCTGATAAGTTTCGCGGCAAAACGTGCAAGATAGAAGGGTTACAAGGCAACCCTTATCAAATAAGCTAACAATCACCGGTTAGCTTAGCGTGAGCACCAAGAAAGTAAACTCTGCGTTTCTAAACAAACTCAAAACATTGCTTACCGGAATTAGTCTTGAGACGAAGGAAAATTCTGTCCATTCTCGTATCTTGGTGTGGTGTAGCGGGCATTGTGTCGAACGCAGGATGTGCAGTGCGATGAGTGGTAGGTTCAGCTCCGGTTAAGTAACTTCTTACTATTCTTTCTTCCTTTTTTTTTTGCTGCGCTCATGTGTGAGCCCTAAATACAAAATGAGCGTGGCCGAATTATTTCAAAAGAGTTTAAAATGTGGATTTTGGACGATAACAATAGCTCCAGAGTGCAGCGCGTTCGCGTCCAGCGTGCCTCGTGCACTGAAGCGTGCCAGCGTCCCAGTGTCCCAGCGCCACAGTGGTACAACATTCATGAATGGTGCTGGGACAGTGCCACTGGGTTTTATATGGGGCTATGGGATGCAATATTCAAGAAGGGATTCGGGATTTGTTTTATAGAAATGCATTTGCCATCCTTTTTGGTAACTCATGGCACAAGCCAAGTTTTTGACGTTTAACTCAAACAAATGTACGTTACTTGCACGTTAATTTGGAAAAAAATAAAGACCATCCAAGTTCCAGCATCGCAGATATACATGTAGTAAACCATCATCAGTGTGTTCTGCACATGCCCCATGAATATAGGCTAGTCATTCAGGTATTACCGTCCCACGTGACGCTAAGGTCACCACATACATGCACCAGTTTACTTTCTAGCATGAATAATTACGAAGTACTCGACCATTTGCAATTCGGAAATATCTGCTTGGTGGAATAAGAGGAATATGTTTGAGCACATTGCAGCTTTGCACAACTTGCTTTTGAGTGGGATAAAGGCTCGCGATTGGTATAAATTGGGCGTTTTTGTCCTGTTTGTCCTTATAATACACCCTACATACATTTCACTACCATTTCGGGAAGCTATGTTATGCTAACTGAAATAACGCAACCCCTGCATATGAAACAAGCCGACTGTCTATGCGATTGCCACAGTTCTTGTGTGGTTCGCCGTAGCAAAGAGCGAAGAAAGGATCGATGCTCCCAAATTGAGCTGCTGCGTCATCTTTGAAGCCACGTGAATTGTGGAGCCGAAAAATGTTCATTAATTGTAGGATTGCTGATTGATTTGAGTTTGAAATATGATGTTTCCGTGATAAAGGTGGCCTATTGTCGCATATGGACAGAACGTTCTGCACAATACTCTTTCATGCTTTTATACAGAAATATTTATCTACTTCGTACCACTATGTATGAGACTGAAAACACAAAAAGTATTTGATGAAAAAATGTTCAGCTTTTTCAGTGTTTTTAGTACTGTGCTGCTGCGTTGACCTCTCCTCTGGAAAAAATTATTCACCACGCCATTACGCTGTTGTTTTGTAGCACAAAATAAGGTAAACTGTTTTTTAGTGGCACTAGTATAACTTACGGCTTAAGTTTATTAAAGAAGAAAGAGTTCACTTTTCTGTATAAAAGCTAGGAGTGGTCGATGCAGAGGGCTGTGCATCCAGCGCGTGAAGTCAGGTTGTCGACCGGTTGTGAGCCTTATGGAGGCCTCGACCGGTCCCGAGTCGGTGATCGAACTTTGCCTCTCTGGCTGGAGTAACGCAAAAGGGTCATGTCGTTGGAGAAGGCTGGGCAGCGGATGTCCCTGTAGCCCGAATATCAGGAGTCAGGGCGGCGTCGACAATAATCCTCCTGAACGTAACCTCCACTCAGCGAGCGAAGCCTCCTTGAAGGTCCGATCCACGTCGAGGAATGTTTGCATTTTGCCATGGTGAGTGAATGCAATATTATATAAAAAATGCGTCGCTAGCAATAATGTTCAAACGAATGCGATTCATGAAGATCACTAATACATTGGCCAAATCTGATGCGTCTAATAAGAACAAAACTTTTATTGTTTCGTTGGCTGTAAAGATTTTTACTTTCGAAATTGTGCAGCCGCGAACGGTACTTACACCGTGATCTATTACACTGCGAAAATGCTACGAATAACTGTGGTGTTTTGGCATTGGCTTAAAAGTAGACTGCAAGTCCACGATAAGAGTGTATTAGGCTCAAGCCTGGCCAACCTGAGCCTCCCCGTTGGACTCACGGATC